>BLKR01001843.1:0-243662 GCA_011170035.1 Teleogryllus occipitalis | reverse complement strand
TACGATGGCAAATGTCATTGAGAGGAAATGGGCGAGAGTCAATATGAAAGCGATAACTCTCGCAGTTTTGCTGGGTTATACATTCTCCATCCTTGACCCAGTATGAGTTGCACTCAAGAGATAATCAGCGTTGCCAACTTTCAAGATTGATTGGATGGCACGTGTTACTGGAAAATTTTGATTCCCAAATTAATATTCTTGCTTAATTGAAATACAAAAACTCGGAATTTGCTACAATGAACCCCATTCAAGCAAACATTACATATTCAAAAATAAATGTTAAGAATTAAAATAATTTGAAATAAGTATGGGCACTTAATTTCAAAAAAATACAAACGTCGGCTCCAAATTCAAGGGGCCGCGACATCACCCAGATCGATTAGGGAATACCAATGTTGGAGAAGATCGGCTGAACTGTTTAGCCGCTAGCGTTCGTCACAGGCACACGGATAGACAGACACTTCGCCGTCATTCGATTTTTTGGTAACAGGACCAAACAAAAAAAATTATTTCTGGGTACACCACGAGTTAGATAATTTTATCCCTAAATTTAGCAGCTGCATCTATCTATTTCTTCGTTTCCAGGGCCCCGTAATAAGGGTTTTTCCGCCGAAAATTCACCTATTTCGCACAGCATTACATAACTTTCTCTCTACTCCGTAGCGTACCGGGAGCGGTAGCTCAGTGCATCAACTGATACCACTGCAGCGCCTCTGACCGGGAGGTCCTAGGTTCGAGTCCTGACGGCGCACAGTGGGCTAACTCTGTCCGAAACCTGGACATAGACGGAAAATGTTTACAGACCTCAACAAAACTAGGCCCAAATAGGTTTTTGGGGTCGCTGATTACGAATTTTATGTCAAATTTTAAAAATTCAAAATGGCGGATTCAGTATGGCCGGTCTAAAAATATAAATTCAACGGATTCCTTTGAGTTTTTGGAAATAAGGTATTTTCATGTCACTAATCACGAATTAGACGTCAGAATTGAAAAATTTTAAATGGCATATCCAATATGGCGGGCTAAAATATAAATTCAGCGGATTCCTGTGAATTTTTGGATATAAGGTATTTTGGTTTGATTGATGAAGCATAAAGTCGTTTGTTGACGGATTCTGATTTTTATTAAACGCTGTTCATAAACATGATGGCGCAGAACATTATTACGATCTTTAGTCAAAATCGTAATCATGTTCTTCGCTTACATCTGCGTCGCTTTCGTCCGCGTTATCGTGTTGTAAATCGACGGAAGGGATTTGCGCTTCATAGAGCAACTCTTGTACCTCGGCAGGTACCTCTTTCTTCTCTGATATTTCCATATGCTGGAAGCTGGATATCAGAGGGCCTGAAGATGCCAGGAGACGATGGAACACGTCGTGCATGGTTTTCTCCCGGGAGTACTTCCGCGTGAAATCTTCCCGGTAACGACGAATGTCTTTGTTCCGAGCCTCCTGCGCATCTTCAGACAACCTCCCGATTGAAAGTGGAGCCGCTTCGACGATCGCGCATCCGTGCTATAGTACGATGTGCGCAGATGTGGACATCGGGTACCATCCGTACAATTTGACGTACTGTCTGGCCACATCTAGGCAATAGAGTTTGAACTTTTGGACGTTGATAGCATACCCACTCGACATCGTTTGCAAGATGACTTTGCACTTTGCCATCAATTCTTCGTCGATCCCCAAAATCTTTGCCGTCACGGATACGTCCTCGAAGAAGCGCCTCGCAGTGTTACCGTCATAAGTAGTACCCGATCCCTGTTTAGGCATGTCAATGAGCACACCCAGTTTGTCTTAAATAGTTCTTAAATACGATTGTGGTGAAAAATGTCGATTTTCTGTAAAAACAAACTACTTTTTCTAATTAATGATTACTTACTTCATTACTAATTAATTAACTATTGCTGCCATGTATTATAAATTAATTAGCATTATTTGTTAGTAGGTAAAAAGTGGTACTACACAGAGTGCACATTGCACTTGAACAATACATCTATGCATGTAACTTTCGGCGGTCACTGGGGAACCGCGGAAAAACGATCGTCAACTAAAATGGCGTAAACTTGCGCACGCGGTCTTTTTGGATCTCATAAGCTACATTATTAAGCGTACCCGAGAGCCATTCAGGGAAGTGGAGCGACGCGGAGAACATTTTGTAACCATGATTTTATAAAACTAACAATGTTTCGGGATGAGGTTAAAATACACTACAGTTTGTAGCCAAAATGCTTGATTAAACGGGTTGCAAATGGCATAAACTTACCTTTTGGGGTGTTTTCCATGGTGTCCAATGTGTGCATCTGGGTCGGATCACAATTTCTTATAAAACTCGCGTCGAAATAACTTACAAGAAAACGGCCGTTTTTCGAACGTGTGTTCTCCGGCGACTGACACGGCCCATAACAAAGAGATGAGTGGAATGCCACCGGAGCGTTGAACTAATATACACTAGTGCCATCTAAACACGATTTCCTTGAACTAACGTCGAAACACGGACCTTTTTTTCCCCCTTCGTGTCGAACTTTTCAAGCGAGATACACCACTGTGCGGCGGCAGGATTTTCGACACTAGCTTTTCAGCTAGGTCGAATTCAGTCGCTGTCTGGAGGAGAATTCTAGCGGCCGGCTGCTCTGATCGGTAGTTTTCCGTGGTTTCTCCGATCAACACCAGGCGAATGCCGGAGCAGTACCCTACCAAACGGGCCACGGACCGCGCGCGATCTGTCCTTCCTCTTCCTTGTCCTATCCTCTCCCCTTACACACACACTTACACTAACATGCACTACACTACCACATATTCCGGGAGACCGGTCGAGAGCTTAGAGCTTGTCCCGGCTGGGGCGATGCCCCGCTGGTGGGAGAGACTTGTTTAGTGGGAAACCCCACTTGCCGACGATAGGTCAGCGCCGGATCTCACCATCCAGCGGGGGAAGATCACCGCCATCTCTCGAGAAAAAAACATCACTACACTAACGAGAATAATGACCACAGTAGTTGACGCGCCCAGAAACACAAAAAATCAATCTACTCCATAGCGAGAAAGTAATATGCATTCGCTTCGTGTCAGGTCATGATTTCGGGACTCCTGATCCACTACCTGACGGGCACTTCCTTCGGCCGGCCACGCCCCCCGCGCCGAGAGGTGTGAGGGGCAGAGGGCGCTGCAATCTCCACCCTGACTCGTCTGCAGCCTTTCATCATCGGTCGCGCGTCCCTCCCGCCACCCTTTTAATTCCGTCACCTGCGCAGCGTCGTTGCGGATCCAATTTCGAGCCCCCCTCCGGCCCCTTCTTCCCCCTCCACCCCCTGCGCCACCCTCTCCTCGGGCCTCTGCCTCGCCGGTTCAAAGCGGTGGCCGTGCACAAAGGTAGGTCTCACCGACAGTCACTTTTTCGCGGAAAGGTGGAGGTAGAGGGAGAGAGGGTTGCCGACGCGGTGCCGTGAGCGCCCCTAGCGGCGAGCGACGCAAACCACGACAATTGACGTACGCGAGCGCGCTGGATTAACACGCTTCGCGGGAACTGCGTCGCGTCGCGGGAGGCTCGTGCACGGCTTCTCATTGGATTAGGCCCGCATTTAAATGGTCTTTCTCCGCGGAAGGGGGAAGGGGTGAGAATGAGGAGTTCCTCAGGGATCTCGCTGCAATTAGTGCTTGCGGTGCAATGTGGAAAAAGAAAACGAGAGAAGAAGTACAAAGGAATAGAGAAAGGGAGAGAGAGAGAAAGAGAGAGAGAGAGAATGAATAGAGAAAGATGGAGATGAATGCGAAAGGGGCAAAGGGGTGGAACCGACGAGTTAGGGTGGGTAGCTTGAAAGTTGTACGGTCTCGCTGAACGCCGACGACCAAGGTAACAAAGGCAGCGTTGGAGGCCTCAGCGGTGTGAGTGAAGGCAAAGAGATATATCAGGGCAAGACGCCCGCGACCGCGCTAGCAGAGGTGGTCACAGTTTTAGTTGGGGTTGGCGAAAGCAGATCTGTAAGTCCGGATGTGATAGTGACGATTTGACGATGATGAAATGAGGTGAAATGTGGCGGAGATGATGTGACGATAGTGATGTTCTAGCGAAGTCCGGAACGTTGGCAGAGGCTTTGGTGCTGTGACTGCGTGGCAGTTGCAGAGGTCGGCGCGGCGTTTGTGATGTGTTAGTGGTATCGGTCATAGTGGCGGTGGTAATGGTTTTATTATGATTTGCATCGGGAGCAGTAGCGGTCACGATGGAAGCACCTTTGGCATCGTGAGTGTGTGTGTGTGTCCATGTATGCCGATGTTTGAGGCAGTGGCAGTGATAGTGATAGTGACAGTGTGAGGAGAAGTGCAGTGGCAGTGGAAATGTTGACCGTTGGGAGTTGGGGCGCCTGTGGTAAGGATCCTAGTGGTAATGGAATATGGGAGAAGCGATGGATGAGGTAGTGTATGAGAGAAGAAGCGGTGAGGGTGTGACTGTTTCAGTGAGTGTGTCAATATGGTGGATATGGGGGATATGGTGGTAAAGATGCTAGCAGTGGTGGCAGAGTAGCGATGGGGTTGGTAGTGGGGGTGACGGCGGGTGTGAGGGCTGAAACAGTGATGGAATGATTGTCAGTGAATGAATGTGTGTCACTATGCTGGTGGTAACGATGCTACCGGAAGTGGAATGGGGAAGTAAGAATGGGGACGGTAGCGTTGGTGCAGGCATCTATGAGAACACAGGCGGTGATGGTGGTGCGATTTCATTTAGTGTGTCACTATGCCAATAGCAGCGAGCGTGACGGCGGCGGTGAAGGCAAGCGTCAGAGTGCGAATGGACAAGGAGAACAGGACGCGTTGAAAGGAGGGTGATGCTGTTGGGGAGGTGGGGTCTCCCGCCCTTTGCGGCGACCTTAACAGCGCGCGGAGACAGGAAAACGAGCCGAGCGAGTAAGTTTGAATGCGGCAGCGCCACCGCAAACGGAAGCGGTAGCCTGCGCCCCCTAGGGGCTGCCGTGCCGCACGGAGGCAGCTTCAAGCAGCGAGTGGTGCCCACTGCCTGGCTGGCAGCACGGGAGGCGATGTCGAGAAGGAAGTAGGGGAAGGGAAATCGCGGGAAAGAAACTATTTGGAAAGAGGAAGAGGAAAGGAAAGGGGAGATGAAAGTCTTGTGAACCAAGAGAATTAAATTACACAATATGTGCATTAGAAATTCACCCTGAAGAGTGTAGATTACAAATATTTTGGATTCCGTCGAGCAGTCAGAATCATTATTTGCTATGAACGTGTCATGGCAATATTAATAACACGTTCCAATGCCCACGTTTGGTTCCAAGTTTGGTGTATAAAATGCATAACCAATACATTATATTGCTAAGCTTACTGATGAAATTGGGCAATAATAGATCGTATTAGATACAGGATTGGGAAATCACATATAATAGAGACGAGAAGCTAATACATTAAGATAAAACCACGTACAGAGATACAGATTTTTTCGAAATACCAACAGTGATAAATACTGAAAGAATGAAAGATGGGAATATGCATTAGTGAAATCACGGGAAACTTAAATGAATCTACAAGTATTAAGAGAAATGGCAGTATATCGAGTGTACTGTGCCACATGACTTTTTTTCTGCAAATGAGATTATTATTTGGGTTAAAAATTACGTAGAATTGTCCATTTTGAAGAGGTTTAAAGAAATATGTTCTATTATAAACTGCTATAAGCAGTCAATATTTAAATATCGCGTCATGGACGGACTTTTTAGTTTATGGAGATTTTCATTTCGTGTTTGTTCATTAAAAAATAAACGGCTAGGAAGAACTAATATCGTATAATGTTAATTATAAGTCTTCTAAATGTTTGCTCTGTTAATCATTTCATCATTAAATTACATAGTGTGAAAAGTAGATAATTAGTATAATTCTGCAAAGGTTTTCGTCATTAATGCATAATCCATTCGTAAGTAAAGAGTGTTGTACGCTGAAAAACCTAAAATAAGAATAAACTAAAATCGAAACATGTCTATCTACCACTTGTTTAACCCTTACCCCACTCCCGTTAAAAAATAATTAGACACATTCCCAGGTACCCGTCACGTCGAATGAAATAAATTTTGAATGAAAAGCGTTTGCAATGTTCGTGATAGTATCCTTTTGGGAACAGTATACATCAGTTCGGTGTGAACAACTACATTGAACATACGAGTAGGTGTAGTCTTGTTTTCCTTTTTTTAGAAAAGCATTTTAGTGTTTTTAAATTTATGTATCATATAAAATCGTATAATTAATATTATATATTAGTTAAAAGTACACAAAGCTCTGAGATTTTTCTTTTTATATGAGTAATCAGCAAGGAGAATGATTATCTTCAACGATCACTCATTTACAAAGCATATTCTCAGAGCTTTTTGTAAAAAAAGACAAAATTAATAATATTCAAAATCCAGAAAACGCTATTTCTCCACATTAATCATATCGATACTCATGAAATTAGAGTGATTTCCTGATAAGAATAGTGAAAAGTGGAACAATAGTTCTAAATAATTGCTTTCCTTCCCTTTCGTATAAAGAAAAGTATGAAGTAGTTGAGTGATGGGCGATCGTGTCCTAACCTGATAATATTTCGGAATTTAATTTTTAAAACGAGAACTGAAGAATGGGAAAAGCGTCGAGTATGTCTTTTTAAATACTATAAAATATATTATTCCAATCTTTGCAATAGAAAATTCAACAGATTCATGGTTATTTTGCGACTATATTTCCCTCATACTTTAAACTTTATAATTTAAAACAAATAAGCATTTTGTTTACATAATTCAATAACACTCTAAAGATGTGAGCGAAAAAAGTAGTGTGCGGGCTAACACTTTCTTTTACTGACAACGCCCTAGATCCAGAGTGAGGGGCGCCACTGTTAATGATTTATAGACAAAAATTAATTGAAGAGTTTTGTGTTTAAAATATAAAATCGGCAATTAACAAAAACCATCTCACTATTTGTCCACATAAACCACGTGACGTCTCTTCCAAAAATAAATACACATGCCCTTCGCAACGCCGAATGAAACCAATCGTGAATAAAGAACCTTTGGAATGTTCCCGACTCGATCGTTTCTGTATCAGTTTCCAGCTGTTCGCAGACGTCCACGTTAGAGACGAGTTTGCTCGGGCAACAAAAACTCGCACAGATTAATGGATTTTGCTTGTTTGCTCCAAGGCCTGCACATCCCAGAATTGAGTGCGTACCCATCCGCGATTGCTCGCAGAGGATGAGGGAGAACTGCTTGTGACGGAGACAACACTATTAAAAGTTTCGTGCGAGGGAAAAAATTCGTTTGTGCTACCACTCGCTGAGCTGCAAGTTGATTCAACAAGGGCAGAATCCAGTCCGTAGCTAAATGGCTCAAACTATTGCGTTGTCTGTAACTCGGAAGAGAAATCTATTCCGGGAAGTTCGTGTTGGGGACAATTGCGAATTCTCAATACGGCTTCCAGGTGGGAAATAGTAGTTAACTGTGCATGTGAAATAAGATAACTCGGTAGTGGCACATGGACAGGAGGAAAAATACTATTTCCAAGTAATCTTACTCAATCTTTAGATTAAGTACTTTTTCATTAATTTTGTTTCTTTAACACTTGTATAATATATCAAAAACAAAAAAATAGTTATTTTCATATTAAGTGTGTGAAGTTTCCGTTTTTTTCATGGTCGAGATTTAGATTTTTTGCCGAGACCGTAGGTCGAGGTACAAAATCTCAATCGAGACCATGAAAAGGGCGGAAACTTTACACACAAAATATGAACAACATTTTTTCTACAACTGCATAAAAATATAATACAAATAGTTTCGTATTTTGTAAGTTTGTAGCCCAGAACCAAACGTACAAAAAAGTATTCTAAAACCGTGCAAAAAAGACTTTTTTCACGGTAACAAGATAGTTGTCTTCGCAACGATCTTTTTTAATGGCGATTAAAATATGACGAAGTTCACGCACTGCTAGCGATGCAAAGAAGTTGTCTTTTTTATGTTGTAGTAGTTGTAGCAGTTGTAGAAAAACATTTTTTCAATTCTATAACAAAAAAATTAAAATACAACTTTCATCTAATGACACCAAAAATTCAATTTATTATCATGAATATATTATTATAATCTGATAAATGTTACGAGATATCTTGCAACACGAATGAAAAATATGAGAAAAGAGATATGGATAGGTCTCTGTTAAAATCTGGAGCTCCTTGTGCTTTGCTCTAAGGGATTAGGGCTATGATTTAAGCCTTAGCCCAAATTATTCTTCAAAAACACTTCATTCACTATTTCATTGCTGCTATAGCGACTTTCATGTGTTGTGGTTAAGAACTACAAATTACGGCCCTGCATGTTAAATCATTCGACATGATTGCCTGGAACAATTCATCTCGTAAACCAGAATTAGAGAGTTGATGAGGAATGAAACATGATAGACACAAAAATCAGTGTTTATTAGAGTTTCCCTTCGTTATAATTTCCCAAGTTTACGGACATTTATGGCTGAAATGGTTTTTCAATCCTTTCATCGCGACATAATTATTTTCAAATACAAAAAATAAAAAGTACCGAAACGCCATTGGATTAAAGAATAATGTGTTAATCAGCTGATTCAATTTTGGAAATAAAACCAAAGAATATTTTTTTAAAGAATAGAATATACAAAACAACATATGCATGAACAAATTTTTTTTTGCATACTACATAGGAATATTTATAATATGATTGTAAAAGGGTGTAGGACTTTGAAATGTACTTTCACGTAAAATAATCAGCATTAGAGTTAATACCTCTGCATCAAAGCACATACATTCCCATTTAAAATTAACTCATCAAAAGGTATATTGTAATGCAAGTAATTACTAACAACGTAATTTGAATACATGAAATCGAGTGGAGCAATAACCAATTACGGTAATTATTTTTTAATGCTTCGATTTTGAGGTACAAAAAAATCATAATTCGATAAGTACAATCTCAGCAAATTTCTCGCGACAAAAACAAGACGAATCAATACAAATTATTCCCCAGAATTCCCTATTTGAATTCATCAAATTACACAAATTAAATTCTCCGATTCATTTTCTATGCATTATTAAAGTTGATTACTTGCAAATTCATTACTGATCATCAAGTAATAGTATCATGTGTAATAAGAATAAGTTATCATTACAAATAGCAAAGTTCGCCAATATATAATGTTGCAAGAAAAGTGTCAACCCCAAAACGCCTCGTTTCTGTATTTGGTATTATTTTTTCCTAAATAAGAATACTTTGAATGGTTTCACGTGTCTTTATCTCTTCACAGGAAACTTTCACAGACATTTTCTCCAAAAGACGTCTTATCAATTAAGACAAGAAACGTAACATACGCTCATGAGTTAACAAAAAACATCTGCGAGTGTGACATTTCATCTTAGACTACTCATCAGCCTTTCGACGAGGAAAAGGAGAGTGCGTGCTGTTTTGTAGGCGCACTATTCGTAACGCTGCTCATGAGGAACATTTTGTCGTCAGTTTTATGTGCACTGCAAAGTCCAATCTCAGTCCTTCAAGCCTGTCCAAGTTTGTCGAATCTTATTCAGTTCATGTAAAATGTTCAACTAGACATCTACACGTGACATTTTATTTCACAAGTCTGGCATAACAATGTAAAACTTGGAACAAAATGTTACGTGTAATCCAGTTTTAGAGGAAATGCTATTGAACAGTAGTGCCAAGCAAAGATAACGATCCATAATAGTTTTGGTGTCTATTAGGAAATAACTATTGCAATTTTTTCTCCGGTTTGGATAGTGTTACCGAAGAAGTTCTGTGCAAAGTTAGAATGGAATGTCCTTAGGTTGGGACCTGACGATGGCAAATTTTTTAAAACAGCGATTTATCTGGAGTGAATATTAATGTATTCTGAGGAAAAAACCGCTAGTCGACGGTAGATAGGCGCCGGATCTCGCCATCCAGGGGGGGAAGATCACCTCCACCTCTTGATGAAAAAACATGTAATACACTTACTGGACTAATGACCTCAGTAGTTGACGCGCACGGAATCACAATCAATCAATCTGAGGTAAAACTACGGGGAGGAGGAAATTGCTGTTATGATCAATTGTCTTCATTAATTAATTAAAAATGAATGATAAAAGTCATGATTAATTGCTCAGAAAAGTACATTTAAAATGGGTTTATTTCTATTCACACGATTCTTTTTGAACCCCATAAATATCTAAACACTTTGTCTCGTGCAACCAAGTGCTACCTTACAGTATAGAATCTGTTAGTTATTTTTTCCAGGCAAGCTTTAAAAATCCATGGAATTTCATTTCACCAGTCATCCTTAAAAACAAGCTGTGCTTTCACGTAAGCGATTTTGCCCGTAATTTGGAATATTATAATTATCAATGTTAGTGGGTCAATCCATTTTAAGTAGTCCAGCACTAGTCGCTCGACCATCTCAAAAAACTTCATATTTTGTACATAAATTCCCTTGTGTTTTGGCTGTTCAAAAACATCTTTGACTAATTTTTTTGTATCTGGTTAACGCATGGCGGCCATTTTTGTTTTACAGCGTGCGCCATTTTTCCCTTTTGTAGACATTTACTCTTTTCTAAATTATTCAGCTCTGGGTTGTTTTAGCATTCTAGAATAAAAAGTACAGGATTCAGTATACTCGCGCCTACAAATCGAAATATTATTTACCTACATTCTCGTTTTTATTTGAGAAATTTTTGAAACCAAATCTTTGGAACGCGAATGAACCAAGTTTTTTTCAGAGAGTAATTACTCAAAGAAGGAACAGAATCATAGCCTTAATTTTTTCCGTGCTTTTACACATAATAATATAGTTTGGTTTTGTAAAGTATCACTGGCAAGTAACGAACCCCTCGAAAATTACACCCTCTTAAACACCGGAATTTTGGAATTTTCCCTAATTTTCAACAATATCTCTGTTGAGGGACTGGATAAAAATCTGAAAATTGCACACATACTAGATCGCTATGACATCAAACTTCAGTAGAAATTTCATCTTTGAGATTTAACTCCAAGTTTTTTTTTAATTGTAAACTTTCGCAAAAAAAAAAAGGTTACATTTCCACGTTGAGGAAACGTTACTAGTAGCAGACATTATTTTGAAGCTATTTTAAACTAAAATCCATTTAGTTTTAAAATAACTAATTACACTTTATATACAAACTAATTATGCATAAAAGTTAACCGGGAGTGGTAACTCAGCGTATCAA
The DNA here is from genome assembly GCA_011170035.1 of Teleogryllus occipitalis. Lineage (NCBI taxonomy): Eukaryota > Metazoa > Arthropoda > Insecta > Orthoptera > Gryllidae > Teleogryllus > Teleogryllus occipitalis. Next base: position 232,440 of record BLKR01001843.1, on the reverse strand, counting down.
CTGATATCACTGCAGCGCCTCTGACCGGGAGGTCCTAGGTTCGCGTCCTGACGGCGGCAGGATTTTCGACACTAGCTTTTCAGGTAGGTCGAATTCAGTCGCTGTCTGGAGGAGAATTCTAGTAGCTGGCTGCTCTGATTGGTAGTTTTCCGTGGTTTCTCCGATCAACACCAGGCGAATGCCGCAGCAACACCCTAACAAACGGGCCACGGACCGCGCGCGATCTGTCCTTCCTCTTCCTTGTCCCATCCTCTCCCCTTACACACACACTTACACTAACATGCACTACACTACCACATATGTCGGGAGTTTAGAGCTTGTCCCGGCTGGGGCGGTGCCACGCTCCTGGAGAGTCCTGATTAGGTCCCGTTAGCCGACGGTAGGTCGGCGCCGGATCTCGCCATCCAGCGGGGAATCACCGGAATCACTAACCGACCAACCAATCAACTACGTAACAGTTGCCTAATTTATTTTGAATATTACTTTCCTCTGAAAGAAACTTAGCGCTTGTGTGCCATCGTGCTCGCCCTGCAGTCGCCCAGGTCAGGCGGCGTTCCCTCGAGCTGGCGGCGTGGCATTGGGAAGGGGGAAATTATATTTTGCCAAATTTCACTTTACGACGCATCTGCTCATCCTATTTGAGCGAATGATGCGGGTTTGGATTCTGGAAGCATGTCACTATCGCGCTATAAATCCACATATGTATTTGAATTTCCGACGGGAACTATGAACTTGAAAAACGGTTTTGGCAATTTCTGTGGGAAAAGAGCTTTACTGTGTAAATTCTATATTAAACACGAGGTAAATGCCGTTTACAGATCGGAAATCAGACCACTTTTTTCAGACTTTATTGATAATGTAAATTTCCCTCTGACTGCTGAGATCTGTTGAATTTTCTTGTACGTATTTTTCGATACATTTAGCCTTAACTTAAAAGTCAAATATAACTGAGTACATGAATAAGCTGACATGTAGCCGCTTTGCTGAAAATGCGAAAAGTACACTATTTACTATACAAAAGTACAGTCTTTTCTAAAATATTATCTTCTCTGGAGAGTAATCAGAAAAGTTAAATTCCTTCCGATTGCTGAGTAATGGGCCGGTTTTTACGAAAATAAAGTAAAATTCATTAATTAGATCGTTACCCCTAACTACGTAAAACGAGTTGCGTAAATATTCACGCCATAATTATATATATTTAATATCACTTATTACCATAAAATAAAATGAGTTGTTTATTCACGCAACAATAATAGTTTAAATAACCAAAAGAAGGCAAGATAGAAACATTTATCCTTCAAAATTTAGTTTTTAAAAGTTACAAGCTTATTCACAGAGGTCAAAGGTACAGACCATAATTATTTATTACAACATTGCAGAAATATTTGTGAAAATTCTGCAAAGAAATTCTAGGATTGCATTTTTAAAGCATTCGGAAAATGTAAATTCATTATAGATTGTCAATAGTACGAACGTAATTCTCGCTCTTCATTTTAACGTGTTTTCTTCATTGTAGTGCTATCCAAAAACAACATTTGATTCATGTCAAAACTAGTTAAAATTATATTCTCACAAATAGTGTTTAACTCAGAAAATTAATAATATACGTGTTTTGTTTTTCAGGTGTGTGCTGTTTAAGTTCAAATTCCCGACATTCGTGACAAGAACATCCAAATGTCACAATTACAAAACTAGTTATCATTTTCTAAAATATGTTTTGTATGGGTGCTTTATAAGGTAAGTAGTATTTATTCTTGGCACTTTTACTTGTACACGAACTTTCATATTTTCTGACAGAATGAGAAATTGAGATTTTCTAGCATTTATGCTAATAATAAAATAAGAAATTTCGACTAATCGTACCATAACCGTAACCGCAAGATCCACTACTTCAAATATAAAAATTATTATCAATATTGAGAAAATTAATATTATTAATTTTATCTAATTTAGCACTCATTTAATAAATATTGAGGGATTAAAGGCTTATAGCAACAAACAAAACTACGCAAAGTAGTTTTCCAAAACGTAGGAAACACACTTTTCAAGAACAGCAAAAAAATAAATATTTTAACAAAAACTGTCTTTATAAATACTGCAACGATCTAGCATAGTATGTACTTTTTTTACATACCCAAAAATTTCAAAAATGTTATTGATGCATAGCACAACACGTTAATTGCACTTATTTAATGAATGACAGTCTCTAACATGTTGATTTACGTCGCATAGCGACAGTTTTGTGGTAAGCAGTGGCCTTCTATGTGAATTTAGTCGGTACTCACAGTATGAGCATAACGGAAAACCACAATGGAATATTTGACATTTTCAGTTAAATTCAAAATGTTTTTCTCTTTTTCCCGAAATAAAGAGAATTTAACGAAAACATAGATACCTCTCACATGGCCGGATTCTTTCATTTTCTTTGCACATAGAAAATTAGTAAAACAAACAAGTGGCCTGTTAGCAGTAAAAATGCTGTTGAGGCAAAACCACAGAAATTGGTTTTCCACAAGGTAGCGCAAAACTGACATTCTTCCTTACATATGAACAAAATTGAAGTGTCTATGATTTCAAGGTAACTCTCTTGTGACAATGGTCTCGAACACGATATACAAATCTCTTGAATAGTTTTTACAATAATTGTGATATTGTAAAAACATTAATTTTTTGTGGTTTATTGTCCGAGTTAATCTTGGACACTGTTAAATTGATGTCAAAGTAGTTTTTAATAAAACTTTGTGCATTTCTGAGAAATAATTGAGTCTACTTTTGTTATCATCGATTATAGTAAACCAAAAATGTGTTTGTTTATACAAAACTACAGTTTTATTCGTATATCGATAAAAATTTTCACGTCTGACATCACGAATCAAAAGACGGGCAATGTCTGAAGGAGATTTTGAACAGACTAACCTTATCTCCCATCCTCATCATAAAGAATAATTTAAATTTACAGCCTTTCAGTTCTATAAAACGACCAATAACAGTGAGAAATGCAACCACAGTGCATCTGAGTTTCTAACAGTTCACACAGTTTCCTACTAGACGCATTTTAATGGCATATAACGCATCGTTTCCAAAGAAGGATGTTAATGTAGCGACGGGAGCTCATCCCCTCGTTTTCTTTATTGTTTTAAAATTTTACAAGCATTGCTTTCCGGTTTCCCCGAATATTTGTGCGTTGAGGATGGTCGGATGTCCCTCGGGTGCTTTAGTGATCAGTGGTATTATATTTTTTCCAAGTTCAATGTTATTAATGGCTGTAGTTCATCATTTCTCCTTTTGGTTTTTGTGGTTTACTTTTCTTAAAAAAGTGATTTTCGTTGACATTCCCGCTTCTCTCTCGCTTGCCACTTTTCATTATTTATTTTTTTGAATATACATAATAAGTAAATACACAATACAAAATAGGTAATACACAATAAGTAAATATACATAAATGAATCTAGTGAGTGGCTAAAGGCTAATGCTTATTTATGAGTTTTTTGTGACATGCACACTAATTATTATTTCCAATAAGTGATAACAGCAACTTATATGTAATAATGCAGCTTAATAATGCAATATATATTTAGGTTAAATAAATGACTACGAACTGATGGTTATTAACAGTAATTGATAATAATGAAATACATGGAATTGCTTTTATTTGTGAATGACTATATTTTAAGTATTGAAAAGTGTGTAAATAGTGTGCAAATGTGTGATTCTATAGTGTGTGATAAATTGTGTGAAGTAATAAAAATGAGGTATGAAGTATGTTTTCGGTATCACCTACTCTGACATGTACCTAATGCTTTGTACTTAGTGTTCAGTGATGTTGATAGCACTTTAGTTTTGTGATTTATATTTTAAGTTAAATGTTTTGAGTTTAGTGCTATGTGATGGGTGTGACCGCTACCTTAGGCAACGATCACAATGGAGCCGATTTTGGCCAAAAATTCGGTCCGCCGACCGTTTTCTTCGGTCCGCCGACCGGAAGGTTTCGTCCAATCTGCCGGATTTGTTCAAACACGCAATATTAAACGGAAATGGTGGCTGTGAATCCGAGCTGCCTCCTCCGACAGCGGCTGAAAACATGGGCTATTGGTTGAAAATCCGTTTCGTTTGGTTTTGTCGGTTCCAATCGAGCCTCTACAATTTCCTGGACGGATAGTTCAGGACACAGGATAAATTGAAAGCAACCATGGCCGCCACTGTAGTGGATGATTTGCGCGTGGGTTTCAAATTCGACTCTGCGATTGGGCTCGACTTGCTCATTTTCTTTGTTTTTGGGTGAGTAACAGAAATACAAATATAAATTTAAAAAAAACATTAACTATATTTGGATGATGTTTAAATATATGTTTTGTATGCCAGCGGCCATTTTTTTAAATACAGATAATACGTAATATAAAGTTCTGTGGGGTCAAACTTTACGAACTTGTGCACTGAATTTGATCTTGTATCAATGAATTTCTTTGTGATCTTAATATATGTCGGACATCACTTAACCATTTATATCACGTATATTTTCGTGCATTTAAATAATATATTAACCGAAAAGAACATTTCGTTATTCTACACAACTAACTTGCTCCTGCCACAGTGGCAAAGATCTGTAAGGTCTATAAGGTACGCACTTTTGTACTTCAATAGCGGCCTTCAAATTCATCCGCGATAGCAGCGCTCTCAGTGAGTCTTGTTTAATTCTATTTAAACGTCTTTGGTTCCAATTGTCCGAAACCGGCTGACGAGCCAAGGCTATCTCTAAGATCATCTGCAATACATGTTTAATGTTTTGAGCTTGCTTTTCGCAAATATTTCAAAAATTGAGCTATGGAATTACGGGAATACTCGAACAATTTCGGGTGCAACATTTGTTTTCTGGGATGAAATAAGTCGGATGATTTCGCTCGCAGTCCTCTAGCAGCCTCTGCACTGTGACCGTAACATTGAACACTTTCTAGTCCACATTTGGGTGAAATGAGGTGTCTTTCGACACAATGAGGTCAGTTGGTGAAGAACACGCGATTTTTCTTATTCTTTGGAAAGGTTATTGTCTTTATAAAAAAAATAATAGAGCGGAACAAATAGAATCGTAAAAATTAGAAAATATGAACAGCATGAACTGTGGGGAGTGTAGAGTGTTTAAATAGTTTATTAACGGCACCTTTGCTGTCAACCGTTTGGGGCTAAGCAATCTCATTTGACGCTTTTCGGTTTTCTGAGGGGAACTTACAATTGTTGTTGAATCATTACAACCTATGATTGATGAAAAATCTCACATAATTAAAAATGAAACTACTTCTGAAACTGTTTAAAGTACAGAAGACACCGCACTACACTAGTATACAATAATATGCCAACTTCATTTTTTTTCCTTAAACCTGTTTGATGAAAGCGTGGAAGATAATTTACTATCCAGCGATAGTGCATTCGTAGGTTTTTGTGTTGATGGCTTCTTATAAATAGTTTAAAATCATCATATTTCCTTACCGCATTCTTTACAGAACGTATCTGGTGTATGCAATGCCTCCTTATATACTTATACACTTTTTTCATTAAAATTATAAATCAATAAACTCATAAATCAACCAACTTAGTATATTTAATATTCCACGTATCAAATACCTGCCGTGTTCCTGCTGTATAGAATTTATCGCACGAGTAGTTACGTGACTATTTTGTGAACGTTGCTTTGTATTAGTTACAGCAGATTTGCAACGACCTTAATATTCATCAACAGCATTCACCGGTGCAAGTAATTATTTCAACATGGAAGCAAGCAATAACAGTTACGGCAGTCCCTGTCGGCGAATATATGTAAAAAAAAGTAGAGTTAGGGTCAATTTACGATTCAATTGTAAATTCCTCAGCAATACGGACCACTTCAGGTGTAGGAACATGCTTCAAGATCCAAGTAGCCAACGACCCATATTTCATCTGCACCGTGATCATAGTCTTATATCCTTTCCAGTGTATAAGGCTATGACAACGATCGACCGAAGAACATCGATTTTGGAGAAAATCGTCTGATAGGCGATTTAGTTAGTTAAAGAGGGACATACAGACGTTTTGCAGTCTATCGATATTTTGGTATCAAAGACCCACAAACCATGGATTCTGTCTACTCAACATGTTAGAAGAAGTAATTTACTACATATATAAACAAACACTCACCACATGTTTGTTACCAAAGCCTGAAAATAAGAAATTTTCTGTCTAAAAATCGCCGATTTCCGAAAAGTTAACACAGCGAAACTACAATTTCGAAGAGAGAGATTTTTGTCTTCAATATGTTCTAAAACATCAGATATTTAATAAAAATCACTGAATTTTTTTAAAACGAGTTTTCATGTAATTTGCACTTGAAGTTAATGCAAATAATAAAAATAATTTTCTAAAAAACCATTCCACAGTTTTTCTTCAGTTATTTTCCACGGATAGAACAAAAGATGGTTAAAAGAACGGTGCAGATCTCATTTTCGTTTAACTTTCTAAACTTTCTAAAATTATAAAAGTTTGAAATAGTGCGAGAAATATGTTCTGATGTATCACCACTTCTTTCTCCTAGGCACGCAAAGAAAGTGCAGTTATAGGCAGTAGTGTGATTCAGCTTTAAGTAAAAAACGGACAGCGCCTCGTAACTGATAACCCCGGGTACCTGATAGATGATTGGGGTAAATATTCCTTAAGCTAGTATGACATAAACTCGGTAGTGTTAAAATTATAGGACACACATCTCGTCATTCCAAATTTCTTTTTTAACATGTATTTATGAATCATTTCGCATCATTAATTGCGCTATTAATATACTTATGTTGATGATGCAATTATTAAGTAACGATTACAAAGAGTCACCTGTTCTAGAAAAACCACAAACAGTTCGACACTATTCTAATGAACGAACATAACAATTATTGTTCGTGGAAAAAAACTTCCCAAGCACATGTCACTAACGTGATGGACTGGAGTGCAACTACTGTCCGATTAACAAACAGAGAATGTGCTGCAAGCAGAAAACATCCAAACATTTTCTCTGACGCGACTAGGTAGCGACTATTTACGGATTAATTTGAATCCACCGAGGCGGCAAAATCTCCTTCGCGTGGAAGCGACCCACACATATTTCGCTGACGCGCTCCTCGCTTGCACGCGGAGGAGGTCACGGTCCCGACGCACGGGCGACGTCGCCAAGGACGCTCACTCTTCCGTTTACCGATTTAATTACGTCTTTTGTTTGATTTTAATTAATTCTCCACTTCGGACCCAGAAACCCATGCCGCGATCCCGTGCGCGCTCCAAACTCGAAAGGCCGACGTCTTCGTCAGCAGCCACGGCCTGCTGTTTTCAAGGCAGCCTGGAAATGAATACGAGAAGAAGGAAGAGGAGGCCTTGGTTTTTGTTGCGGTGAGGCCGGTGATTGGTTTGGGGGGTCGAGGTTGTTTTCCGGGCTAATGGGATATTGTTTGGTATTCTTGCCGACATCAGTGTGCTGTATATCGAAGTTCAAGTGCAGGGAGATAGAAGAAATAGTTTTATTTTTTTTTAGATACTATAAGTATTATGTTTTTAATGCTCCAGAAAGGAATAAGTATAGTTAAAATATTCCATTTTATCGGTAGACAAAGTATTCAAATGACATTTAAAGATTTTTATCGACTACTCGCATTGCTCTTATTAACTGATATAAGAATGTCAGATTACTTCTGATAGAAAAATGCACCCTATTATTTTTTAGGTTTTAAGTTTTTTTATGAAAAAATTGTCATTCAGTAAATACATACAAATAGAACACGCTTACACTGTTTGCTTAGTGTTTTATAGAAAATATGCGTTTTACTTTCTCGCTTTACTTGAAAAGAAGAGAAAGTATTTTAATCGTACGCCGAAAATTGGCAATTTGTTGACAGAAAATATCTTATTGTCGGGCCCTAGAAACGAAAAATTGGATAAATTTTGTTCCCATTAATAGTAAATGACTTCCTCTACTACGAGAGTGTAGTGTATGTTATGTAGTCGTAATTAATGTCTGGTGGGTATTTGATACCGAAAAACCTATTGATGGCAGAACGTCTGTCCGTTCGTCCTTTTGTCTGACTGGAATCAACGCTAGTACCTAAACCGGTCACATGATTTTCTCCAAAATAGGCATTCCTCGATTGATTTTAGGAAACCCAATAATCGGTACTTTTAAATGGATATTTTAAAGTTGGGGGTGCTTTACATTAAGGCGGAACATTGTCCACTTTTTCAAAAATAACTTCAATTTTTTTTCATTAAGCTTTGTCCGTGAGAAGGGTAAAGAACTTTTAAAAATTTGCGCGGATCTCATTTTCATTAATATCCCTGATTTTTCGGAAAATGCAAAATTTTTTTTCGCCGTCTTCCTACAACTACAACTTGAAGATAGAGTTTCTTTTAATAAAATATGTTGTTTAAAGAAATATCTTTAAATAAGATCATGTAGTACAAGTTTTTCCTTTAAATATTTTCCTCGTATGTAGCAAAGAATTATTAATTATTGGCATAAGATAAAGTCATATTTTTCTCCAGAGCCTCAAAAAGCAATTTAGCAGTTTGCTGCAATACTGAAAAATTGCAAACAAAATAGCCATCCCGGAAGCAGAAACGGCAACCAATGACAACAATAAAATATTAAAAATATCTCATACAAGTAAAGACTCGAACAAGTTTATAAACTCGAACCAAGTAAACATTTAAATCGCAAACAATACATAGCACCAGTAGATTAGAAACCTATCATATTAACTTATTTATACCTTATAACTTGCAGATCCTCTTTCAATTGTAGTTGTTGAAGTGCTTTTTGTAAGTTTGTTTTATCTCGCGAGAGCATGCAATGTTCTTTTCACTGCAATACCTTCTAGTCGCTAATCACCTCAGCAGTCTAAGCGACTGAAAATATTGTATAAGTGTATTTTAATTTTTTTCTAGGAAGTGTGAATCTGTAGTAAAGAATGAATAAGGCACAATGAAAACAGAATATGATAAGTAATTATGCTTGATAGAGAACCAGAATAAATAGAGCTTGTCTCAGCGCCAGAGGTGTTTATTCCATAGAACCAAGGGAAGAATTGCTTCCCCTATCCTTTAGAAGGATATTTTACATTTTAATACCTCTTGACTAGTAATTCAGAATCATTTACTTGTAATCCAAGTCAAAACAGTTTAAATTGGATGTGTCCAATCTTATCTTTACAAAATGAGCACGTAATTATTATTGTCACCAATAGGGTAGAATTTGCCTGTAAAGCGCTTTGGAAACACTGGGCTGACTGCATCCAGCGACTCATAGGGAATGCTGTGATCAGCAGATATACTAGCGCGTGTGGTGGGCGCGCGCAGACCCATTCAGTTGAGAACTCCTTTGGAAGCAATCGGCCAGTTGCATACAGCGTGACTCACTGCGCCGCTCATGTGCTTAAATTGTGTTTAAAAGAGTGTTTAAATTATCCATTTGTCGTCTTATCCATGTGAATAATTAAAAATCTACCATCTGAAATGTAATTACTTCCCTAGAAAAAATGTCACCACACGACACTGCTCAGCGCTAACCTAATGAATTTACAAGTCAAAATTAATTAAGCCAAAATATGGACCATCCTGTTTCAGAAACAGTTCACTGCTGCAGAACGAGAGGGGAATACAAAGAATAAGGTCCAATAGAACATGTAACACAACCAGTAGCTAGAAAATCTGGAAAATTTAAGAATTGCTGAACGTTAGATTTTACGTAATGAATAATACACATCAATCCAACTTGAATTCATTTGTTTCATTACCTCAAAGTTGAGATAACAAGAAGGCGTAGGAATACGGAATATGTGGTGCATTTAAATATCAGACAATAGATATATTTTCTAAGCACTTTCAGCATTTTCACTGCAACAAAACATGTCACAGAAAGATATAGAAACAAAGAGCTTTGTTTCCTTTGTTCTCGACGTCACCACTAACATCTCCTCAGAAATGAAAAGCCATTATTGTAACTGATGAGAAGAAATTCTACCTGGTTCACCGCGACCAAACAAACTCCTTACGGAAAGTACACGCCATCTTATGAATGCACGAACTCAATATCTTCGCGAAAGAATACACCCAGCTTCCATTCCACTAAACGTGACACGGAAAATGCAAAATATTTTTCATTTCTTTCTTCACGACATCGTTTTCCTTATGTCCTTATAACTTTCTATTACTTTTTTTTAAATTTGTTAAAGAAATACCAATGTAAAATATGAAACGGAAAAAACCTGGGTTTCCATTACGATGGAGTAAAAGGATGATTTTTAGAACATTAAGGGAAAATATTAGATTTAAAGAAAAATAATGGGTTTTTAATTTAGAAAAAATCTTTATCTCTGGGTTTGTTGGTTTGCTCTTATATTATTATATTACTCATTATCTCTGGGGCTATCTCTGGGTTTTTAATTTAGAAAAACAAGATGAAACATAGGCTGTCTGTTAATAAGTTTTTTCTTAATAAAAGTTCCAGTAATTACTTTTTATAGACAGTCACAAATCAATTTATTAAAACAAAATGATTTTAACATTACAATGGTATCTTGAAACAAGAAACAGCGAGACAACGTTTCAGAGGTCAAGTTGTGCCTCCATCATCAGGCCTTAAACAACATGTCAACTAAAATAAGAAATTTGCGAATTAATATAAATTAAATAAATATTAAAAAATTAATATAAATAAATAAAAATTAAAACAACTTATATTAAGATAAAACAAGTGTGTTTGACAATATAAATAATTCACAATAAATTTAAAATGTTTAGATGCAGACCTATGCACACTTGCTTTGGAGTAATTCATTTTTCGATATGTTTAATTGCCATTCTTTCTCCTCAAAACAATACGGTGATAGCATCATGGAACAATTGTCACTGAAATAATCTGAATCAGCGAGATCAAAATCTTGACTAGTATATAAAGAATGTGCACTTTGGTATATTCTTACATTGCATAGAAAAACTACATTATATAGAAAACATACAATGAACATGTCGATCTCATTACAAAGTATTATTATACTAGATAAAGTATGTATGATAGGTACGAGCTTCTTAATAAAATCAAAAAATCCAATTCTGGATCTATTGAAATGAAATGGAAAGAGAAAGTCTCGGTTCATTAAAATAATGTGAAATTCGAAGTTTCTAACTTGAAACAACACAAACAGAGAAGCAAAAAAGTATTGATTCTACTACTTTATGTGATAATTCAGTTTTGTTACATCAGTTCATCTAGACTGGAAAAAGTGTTTTCAATATAACGAATTTCACCTTATATCCTCTATATCATCATATTTGCTTACATCAACACTTCCCAATGCAGGTTGCAACAAAGTCAGGAAAACCTTGAAGATGCAGCGATACACTAGTTCGTTAAAAAAAGTTACAATTGCTAAAGAGCAGCCTCTGAATTATATTACTTTTTAGTACATAAATCGAGCTTTCAAAGTGTGAAACACATTAAGAATGACACACAAGATTATATTCATAATCTCTCCTCATTGGAAACAGCTGTCTACTTCATTGGTTGTGTTATTTTATCTTGCTCAGTAGTTGCTGACTCTCAGAGGAGAATAGGAAGGAATGTCCTCTGCACATATTTGTCTTCTTTAGAAAGTAATTATCGAATATTTTTGCTTTGATGTACGAGTCAAAATATTTAAATACTAGTTCATATTATCATGTAATTGACTTTAGTTGACTTTAAAGTGTCCGCGCCTTTTAAGTGATACGAACACACTCGAAATAGCTTTGAGGAGGAATTCTCAGCGTTTCCTCCTCTCATTAATACACACTTATCCTACACACACACACACACACACACACACACACACACACACACACACACACACGCAATAGTCCTACAGTACTCTTTCACATCACACAGTGCTGCAGCGGCCAGAAGAAACGTGTTTTAAAGAACCTATACAACGTTATGGAAGGAATTCACCTCGCTAAAGCTAGCACCCCCACATTTACAAAATTAAAAACCTTGCGCTACAATTTGGGGATAGTTTCATCCCCCTCAAAGACTTAGATTCCTTCCAACACCCCGAAATTAAGATATCAAAATGGGGCTTACTCAAAATTAATTTTTTTATGCTCGTAACATACGAATTTAGGGCTCGGTTGAGACACGTTTCAAATTTTAAAAGTCACTCCTAAGTACAAAAACAAAAAATGAAAACCACTTCAACTTCTTAAATTCAAAAATGTTCCTCAATCCCTGTAACGCAGTTACACTGGCCTGAGGAAATAAACATAATAAAAAAGTATGCCATAATTTTGTAATATTTTTGGGCTCTTTAGTAACATCAAAACCTTTTTTTTTTCTACTTCACATCCCCCACCGAAATGAAGATTTATAAGAGCTAAAATTATCCCAAAATTACGGCACAGTTTTTTTTGGGGGAGGGGGTGCTTGTTCTACCGACGGAAGGAATTCTTCCGTTTCCTCTTGTCGGCTATTTAATCAGCACAGGGCGCCTACCGGGCTCATAAGTCATATTCAACCCAAGGACCTCCACGTAGGTAGAGACACGATATACAGTCAACTCCGGTTATAGTGAACTTCTGGGAACTACATTTTTGGTTCACTATATCCTATGATGTCAAAATTAAATAGAACTTCTCAATAACGATTGATTTCATTAATACAGAGATACAGCAAAATACATTAGCTGCACGAACTGAAAATTTCAATATCTTTATTAGGCCTTAAAACATCAATTATTTTCAATTGTTCGCGTGGTACTTTTTCGTTAGTAATTTATTTAGATCCTTTTCTAGAGAACATGCTCTCTCCATGCTTCATTCTGCATTGTCCTCTGTGCCTAAGTAACATGATGCAATCTTGGCACCCTTGCCTCCACACAGTTGGAACACCGTCCCACTCTCCGAAGGCCCTTTTACTCGCCTAATAACATACGAGATGCTTTCGGTAGCGGGATGGCGCAAGCGGCTAATGAAACCGAGCGGCACGGAACGGCACGACGTACTTCTTGTCGCCTACGTAGAAATCAACGCGCTTTGTCACGCGGAATACCAAGTAACATCAAGGTTGAATGTGAAACAAGGAATCGCGCGTCACCATCTCCAGCTGTAGTCCATGCAAGACACGGCCTTTATTTTCCCAGTGAAACTGAGTGACATAAGGTCATCGTAGACATCGAATGTTTAGGCACAATCGTCTTTTAGGCGCTTAAAAAGACACTGAAAAAACAAGAATAAAGAGAAAACTGTCATACGTTACATACACTATAAAATAGAAAAATTGTAATTTTTGTCTATATTATTTTGTAAACTTAAATGCACAAAACCAGTTCGTACATTTTAATGTAAAACTAGATTTACAACTCTTCCACATTTTATTTATAATAGTTTTCATTAACCAGTAATAATTACATATTACTAGTAACTTTTCTAGGATCACAATTTCAAATTTGCGTCGACTGGGAGACAAAATCAGTTTGAATGGAGAGAAGGATATCTGAACGATGTGAGTGGCATATATTTTAGCAGTCCACCACTAGCAATATTGAAACCTTCTGGGAATTTATATTTATTTCCACTTAAAATTTCGGTTCCCTCGGCGTATTGTCAATGGACCATGTTCTCAGATCATGGATTGTATTTATGAAATAGGGAAATGGAGAAAAATCAGTAGATATATTTTCAGGAATTCTCTCGTAATTTTAAATTTCAAGACGTGAATTGAAGGTTTTGTAACGAATGGTCACGTTGGACCATCGCCGATTTTCCGGTATCTTAGCATTGTATATAAATATAAGAAATAAAAGGCAAAAAAAGTCCTAAAAAGGTATTTTTGCAAAAATAGGCTTTTTTGTTAAAATAAGTAAAGATAAGCATTATAAAACTTCGTCATATGTCATCATTTGTCGTGATTGGTGGACATATATTATCAGCCTTTAAATAAGTTCTCGAGAGAAAAAATAGGCATTTCCCTAAACATCCGATGTCTAGTCATCAGTAAGGTCCGGGTCCGCTACCTTCACTGCACGGGAGACTTCTCCGATTATGACGTTTGGCCGACGATATTTTTCAATCTGCCTAGTGCTGGAATTTGTAACACAGAGACAATATATTATTTTTAAAACAAGCAGTTCCACTTCAATTTCTAGACATTCAGATGTATTTATTATTGTACTTCTTTGTGATTAAATATAATTTAGTACGATTTTAGTATTTTAGCAGAAATACGAACGCCCACTGTGATAATAGTTGTTTAATATTGTAAATAAGGTAAATAGTTTAGTACAGTTATACTTGTATTCCAACTATATTTTTTTTAAAGTTAAGCTTCTGTCAACAGACAAGGATGATATAAATTTTAAGTTGCGTTGATCTGTAAGAAAATGAGGAAAAAAACAGGGCAAGGATCTTGCGATAAAACTCTCCATGTCACTACTTCCTGACTGTGTGGAAAAGCCTGCCTTCGCTTCTCAGAGAAAGCAATTGAATGTCCGCGGAAAAAGGGATCTTGACCGATAAGAGATATTCATTTTTTCTTGTAAACTTCAAGAAAGTATTAGTTATTAATTGTGAAGCAAAATACGGTACGAATAATTCTGCCTAGAGGAGAAAAATTAAACTTTTTCATAAATATTATCACAAAATATACACACCTGATTCTATATTTTGATTTATGTTCTTATCTTTGAGAAACAATACAATGAAATGTAAAAATTGGTTTTCTGTAAGTTTCCTGTTTTATTTGCGCCTATTCTACCATTTAAAAGTCTAACTGAGATGCTGAAAGAACCTGTTTTAGAAATTTTTAAAAATTCCTAAATATCCGCGGTCTACGTGAAATGGGACCAGCGACTTAAGTTCACTATAACCGAGGGTTCACTATATCCGAGTTCGCAATAACCAGAGTCGACTACAATTTCATCTCACATTGTGGTCGCACCTTGAGCTGCCGGTCATCTAGGTGACAGGGTAAATCGAACCGATACGTGTCTCCGTCTTTTTTCCAATCCCAAGGTAACAAACATTCTGATTTTCCTGTACAAAGCATTTTAATATTCATTCAGTGAAGGAAAGGATCCTATAGCAAGTGTATTCTTCTTGGGATCCCTTCACAACCTGATTTGCGTGAGACCCAGCTGTGTCGCACTATTCTGAACGTGTTTCCTAGAATTGTTAGTTTTTTATAATCGTAAATAAAAAGGTAAAAGGTGACATTTTATATATTGGACAATTTAGTGAGGTTAGTTTAAAAGAACAGATTGCTATTGTACAAAATGACGTTCAGTTCCAACACTACCGGAGCTTTTATGCAGCACCAGCATGGGAGGGAAACTGCAGTTTTCCACGAAGTGGTATGGCAAAACTTCCTGGTTAACAGGTTGCGAACAAAGGCCAATTCTTCCGTGATTTCCATGCGTTCTATTTTCAAATTCAATGGATGTTTGGTCATGTACTGGTTTCAGTCATACTAAAAATTTCGGTCGCAGAATTTTGAGGCACAAAAATCGCGGAAACAATATGTTTCCTCAAATTAATACCTTTGATAAAAAAAAAAATCATATCGCATTACAGCATTAAGCGAAGCAAAAAGAGTTTCTGGTGCAAAGCTCAATGCACACGTTAAGTAAAATCGACATTTTGTCTACATTGTATATCGACATTTTTTAGTCTATTTTGTAAGTTTATTTAAAATATTACGTATCACTAATTTGTTGAATAATTAATTTATGTAGTAGTGTTTACAATTCTTTTCTTCTCATAAGAAACCACACCAGCTGCCACTGATACTCAGTTGCACGTGTTTTCCTAATTATACGAAAATATGTTTCAAGCATTAACAAATTTTTATATACATTTTTTGTAAACTATTTTGTATTGGTTTAATAATGTCCCTGTGCAAGGAAAATGCCCAATAAATAACTAACATCAACAACTTTTACGTTGTACTTGCGCGCAGTATCTCACACGAGTGGGAAAAAGCGGTTGATGGATCGAAAGAGAAGGAAATGGCGCAGGTTAGCACTTTCACATGCTGCCTGGCGGCAATCGAGAGAGCAAACGGCGCATGCGCGGTGGAGGAAACGTGCTATTCGAGCGCGGTCCGGAGCGGGCGGAAGAGAAGGTAGTGGAAGAGGAGGAGGAGGTGAGCGGGGTCAGTGCGGCTACGTGCAGCGGCCGGCAGCGAGTTAACAGGCGTCGCACGCGCGTCCGCACAGTACGGAATTCGCACGAATGGAAGGACACAAAATTCATTTTTGTCACGTAGCCGTAATTATTAGTCGGGAGCGTTAGCTTACGAAGTTGCAAGTCCGCAACTAACATTTTGATAATAAGGGAGATCCTACGGCCGTATTCCAAAAGTGACGAAAAATTCAATACAAAGTGGAGCGAGAGAGGAAATCGGACAAGTCAGCTCTTTCACATTCGCCTACCGGCAACGAGGGAGCAAATTCGCTGGCGGCAGCGAGGGTGGAGGCGGCGGTGGTGCTGGCGGCGGTGACAGTGGGGGTAGAAGCACCGAAGGCGGGGCTGGCCGTCCGGCGGCGGACGCTTACATACACGTAGCCTTGGCGGAGTTTCCCCGTCTAGGTATCTCCCAGCAACGGGACATCGTCCCAGCCGCGACAAGCTCTAAACTTCCGTTTGATTTCCCGACATTAGTAGTGGTGTAGAGCATGTAAATGTAACCGTAAGTTGATTGATTGATTGATTGTTTTTTGTGTTTCCGGGGGCGTCAACTACTTTGGCCATTAGTCCCGTTCGTGTAGTGCATGTTTTTTTCTTGGGAGATGGCGGTGATCTTCCCCCGCTGGATGGTGAAATCCGGCTCCAACCTACCGTCGGCTAGTGGGGTTTCCCCCTAACCAGGACTCTCCCACCAGCGGGGCACCGCCCCAGCCGGGACAAGCTCTAAGCTCCCGACCGGTCTCCCGGAATATGTGGTAGTGTAGTGCATGTTAGTGTAAGAGTGTGTGGAAGGGGAGAGGATAGGACAAGGAAGAGAAAGGACAGATCGCGCGCGGTCCGTGGACCGTTTGGTAGGGTACTGCTCTGGCATTCGCCTGGTGTTGATCGGAGAAACCACGGAAAATTACCGATCACAGTAGCCGGTCGCTAGAATTCTCCTCCAGAGAGCGACTGAAATTGACCTAGCCGATAAACTAGTGACAAAAATCATGCCGACGTCAGGACTCAAACCTAGGACCTCCCGGTCAGAGGCGCTGCAGTGACATCAGCTGCTGCACTGAGCTACCGCTCCCGGTTAACTGTAAGAAAAGCACAAGGAAGAAAAGGGAAGGAAAGATATCAAATGATCCTTGACCCGTTTATAATGGTACTGCTCCCACATTCGCCTGATGTTGGTCAGAGAAACCACGGAAAAATCGATCAGAGCAGCCGTCAGCTTGAATTCTCCCCCGAGCAGCGGCTGAATTCACCCTAGCTCGTGACGAAACTCCTTTCACCATCGGGTGGAACCCTAGGTTTTCCCGGTCAGGGGCATTGAAGTGACATTAATTAAAGCCCTGAGCCACCTTTGCCGGTTTTACTTTCATGGCTTTGATAGAGTAAAACAAAGTAATAAATCAAACGGTTTGAAACGCGCTCTCCTGAAAAAGAAATTTTTTGGCCAAATGAATACGATGACACAGCACAGTGCTCTGCTCGACGCTGTCCACTCGCAGACAAATCGCACGCGCAGGGCGCAGAGAGCTTGGGAAGCGACGACCGCGGACGCGACGCGAGAGGGAGTGGAGCGACGGGGAGAGCGAAAAACTCCGCCCGCAGACCGGCGGAATGTGAATGGGTGACATAGGACAGGAGACAACGTGAGATGAACAACGTTACTATTTGAATATCGCGAAACCGTTCTGAAACTGTGTTCCACGTTCTCTGCCTAAATGTAGGTTGATCTCGCTCTTCGGTCGGCTGAAGTCATTTTACTCGTATGCTACAAAAGAATAAAATATTTTTTTCGCAATTGAAAAAGTTATCAAAGTTTCAGTTCTTATTAAAATATATTATTGCTTAAATATTCCTTTTAAATCGTTATGTCAGTAAGCAAAAATGCAGGTGATGTAGTTAAATACATAAGACGTTGATGTTAACATAAATACATTGACATTTTCGGCGAAATCGAGATTATTGAATTATTGATTTGTGAAGGGAAAGAGGTTGCTCTGTTTATATTCCATGTGCTTGATAATAGGAAAAACAAACTTATTTGAAAACAGGGGAGTGACGATTCGCAGGTAAGTTGTTTCAGCACAATCACACCCCATATACATAAGAATAACTAAATCAAACGATAAATCAATGCAAGGCTCCCCTCACACTAAAATCGAAGCTATATTCCCAAAGCAATTATAAAACCAATACCTATAAAAGTTCTCCGGACCCGATAACAAGAAAAACAACAACAATAATAATAATTTACTCAAAAATCTCCCTGTTCCAGTCATTATATATATATATATATATATATATATATATATATATATATATATATATATATATAACAAAAATATGGAATTCGTGTTTACGAATATAATATTTTCCGCAATTATTTTCCCAGTTCTCAAGACAAATAAAAAGGAATTCTAGTAGAAAACCGTACTCTTTCGAAAAGTATGGAAGAAATAATCTTACCATGTTCAAAACTCATATCTACGCCACGCCACCAACGCAATTCCTATAGATCTATTCGGATTTACAAAACACATCACCTCCAACACCAATTACTTCTGATGTCAAAATAAGCTACACCGCCTTCCAGAGGCAATAATACAACAGCCTGTACATTTTCTGTATATTTCTTAAGTATTTTGAGAGGCTCTGGCACATGGCATTTACCACAAAACTGAAAGAAATTGGCATACATTTTCATCTGATTCAAATAATTATCAATTTATTTAAAGATAGAACCTTTTCGGTCATTGTTAATAATAATCGATCAAATCCTCAAATTGTCAGAGAAATATTCAAAATTTCGCTAACACTATTTAACCTCTACTTGGCATATTTACTTCAACTCTACTTGCAATAAAATTAAACCGAAACAAAACTGCCGTGAAAATAGTCACTCTAAGGACATATAATTCTCCTACACATCTTATATTAAAACGAAGTAATTAACTGGCACCGATATAACAAACACATCAAATACTTAGGATTATTAGTGGATACACAATTTAACTTAACAAAACAATACAGGAAAAGGAAAACTTCACCAACTAAGACCAATACTACACAGGTCAACCAATCGTCCGTATAACAATGCCATAATATATTTAAAGCAATAATCCGTCCACTGTAGGTCCTCATTGACAAAAAATTTAGACACGATGTTCGTTTCCGAAACTTTTACCTACAAAATTCTCAAAATAATCGGAAAACTAAAAATAAAAATTCAGCCGGTTTAGATGAATTTCCGGGTTGTTTGTTAGACTTGTGCGCCTGCCATTATACAACCGTTAACTCACATATTTAATGCATACGTATGCACCGGAACTATTCCGAATATTTTCAAAACATCTAAGATTAAGCTGCTCTTAAAAAGAGTAGCAGAAATAAAATAAAAAATGATCGACCAATTTCTCTTTTGCCAGTTTTTTAAAAAATATTAGAGAGACATATTTATTTACGAACGGAAACCTTTCCCAATAAATATGAAATGGTTTTAGATTGGCAACATGGATTTAGAAAATCAAAATCTACGGAAACAGCTATATTCCCTTATCTTTAAAGTGTCGATTCATCCATGGATCAAAATTAAGCATCTATTTGAATATTTTTTGATCTTTCAAAAGCTTTTGACGTCATTGATCATAACATTTTACTCTCAAAATTACCTTCATATGGATTTTGTGGTATCGCTCTAGATTGGTTATCTTCGTACCTTAAAGAACTATCACAGAGAGTAGAAATACCGTCGTACTAGGACGATGGAACATTATAAACACACCTGTCCAACTTATTGCCAATTGCACAAGGAGTCCCTCAAGGTTCGATATTAGGCCCCATTTTTATTCCTTCTGTGTGAAAACGACATGCCTTCGACGATTGGAAACGGAAGAACATTTTTCTTTGCGGATGATACGTATATTCTTTGCAATAAACAAACCGTAAATAGTACAATATCAAAGTTTAAAATTGGTTCCGTAATAAAAAATTAATAATAAACGTAGGAAAACAGTTTGAATGCAATTTTACATTTCAAATAAACAATTGCATACTCCATTGAAAATGAACGATGTGCAATTGGGATTAGAAGGAATTTTACCATTACCTTCTCTCTTGATTTACGAATCAGTGGTTTTTGTCAAAATGAGTTATTAAAAAGATGGGGATATATTTGTAGCAAACGTATGAACAAATTAATTATAGTACATACATATTAAATAAAACGAAAAGAATCATCTTCCATTTATTTAAGATTTCTTTTGTTGTAAGAGAAAATTGCCTGCTTTAAGGTCTTCTTCTGCGAACCCAAAGAAACCACAAAACTCGAGAAGAGCGTTTAATAGTGGTTTAATATCCGTTAAAAAATGTGTGGCTAGTAATACCATGCCAGAGTTTGAATGAAAAAACCAATAGGGAGAAAAATGAGGCAGCATAACAAGGAAACGATAAATATTAAAATATCGATCAACTGATCGAGCGACAGAGCATCAAACAGACCAACAGACCGACTAACAGATTGACCGACCAACACAATAAAACACTGAGCGACAGATAGATACATTTCAGATGCACTATAAAATTTTTTTTCTAAGAAGGGGACCCATTGACATCTACTACATGGGTACTGCTGGCAACATGACTGCATGACCATGAGCTGAATTTTTCAATGCCTTTATTTAATTTGGCTCACTTGTAAATGGCCTTGTCAATGCCTCTGGAATGCCACCGTCCGACATCACGTTCATTTCTTTTCCGACTTGTCAAACATCCCTTTTCCATACCAGTACAATAGAATAATTCTTCTATACACATACAATCAAACACATCGACAGACCGTGAGGCTGATCAACAATCTGACCGACTGATATTCCCTTCGATCGATTGATTGATAGATTGATTAGCCAACTGCTACCGTCACTAATCCCGTACGTGTCCCAAGTACTTGTTTCATAGCGGAAGGTGGCAGTGATCTTCTCCCGTTGGATGGCGAGATTCATCGCCGAACTACTCCACTATTTTCGGGATTTCCCCAACCAGGTATCTCCGACAGCACTGCTCCAGTCAGGAAAACCTCTAAGCTCCTGACTGGTCCCCGGCATGCGTGATAGTATTGGGCACATACATGCAAGAGAGTGTAAGTAAGGGGTGACGATAGGACAAAGAAGGTGACGGAGAGACCGCACGCGGTTCGTGGCCCGTTTATTAAGGTACTGCTCCTGCACTCCTATGGTGTCGATCGGAGAAACCACGGAAAACTACCGATCAAAGCAGTCGACCGCTAGAATCGTCTTCCAGACGGCGGCTGGAATCGATCAAGCGATCTAACTAATATCGGAAATCCTGCCACCGTCGGGACTCGAACCCAAGGACGTCCCGGTCAGAGGCACTGCAGTAACATTCGTTGATGTTCTAAGCCACCAACGCCGGTTACATTCTCTTCGAATACATTAGAGACAGCGCGGGACGAAGAAAAGGTGGAGCGAACAGAAGCAGACCGCTTCTGCGGACGGGAGGAGACCGCCGGTGGGCGGGGAACAGTTCCCAGGATTTCCCTGGGGCTTCTCCATCAGAATTAAAAACTTGACGGGTTCTGGTGAGTGGGGACCTCGGCAGCTGGGCCGAATTCCCTTGCGCTTTCCGCCACTCTCTCGCCCGAGGGCGTCACTCCGCGGACGCCTTTTTCCCCCACCCCCACCAGCTTACTCTAGGCGCTGGGCAAGC
Source organism: Teleogryllus occipitalis (assembly GCA_011170035.1). Classification (NCBI taxonomy): domain Eukaryota; kingdom Metazoa; phylum Arthropoda; class Insecta; order Orthoptera; family Gryllidae; genus Teleogryllus; species Teleogryllus occipitalis. The sequence goes on along the minus strand of BLKR01001843.1, from coordinate 210,513 downwards.
AGATTTCGGCAAACGGCCACAGCAGGAGGCGAGCAACTAGGCAGCTGGGCCTCTAAAATTAAAATCAAATAAAACTGCTGTTAAAATAAATGTGAACGGAAAAAGGGCAATTAGTTCAGTATTTACAGAAAACACGTTTATTCCAACAAAAATCCAAAATCGTGCCAGGTCAGTTAGGTTAAGCAATAATTTCAGGAGATGCACCGTTCAAAAGCGAATTGCAATTGTTACGTATCTAATGAACGTCATCCCACAACACTATTTGCTCCCTTAGCCGTCCATGATCATGGGTATTTCCAATAACTTACCGGGAGCCGTAGCTCAGTGCATCAACTGATGTCCCTGCAGCGCCTCTGATCGGGAGATCCTAGGTTGATGACGGCGGTAGGATTTTCAACACTAGCTATTCAGCTAGGTCGAAGTCAGTCGCTGTCTGGACGAGAATTCTAGCGGCCGGCTACTCTGATCGGTAGTTTTCCGTGGTTTCTCCGATCAACACCAGGCGAATGCCGGAGCAGTACCCTACCAAACGGGCCACTGACCGCGCGCGATCTTTCCTTCCGCTTCCTTGTCCCCGGTGAGGCGGTCGCGCCTCTTCCAGATCTTTTTAGAAGTATGATGAATATATCAGAATATTATTCATATATTTTTGACATAAAAATGTCACAATAATCCACTTATGTAATTGTTTGTAAATTAAAAGAATTGATTATTCATTTCGTGTAATTTGTAGGTGGTTTCAATAGAATTTATAAATGTAGATTCCTAATACTATTCTCGTTTTATTACAACGTACTTAGCTACATACACATTCTCTCTCCCCATCTTTACCATTTGCATCCTTGTTATTAGATTTTTACCTTCGTACGTCATTGGATTTTAATTTTGATTTTTATTGTCATTATATTGTATGTATTTGTCATCGGTGTTTTGTGAAGCCAAAGTAGAAGACTGATTTTGCAGATTATCTCCGTCCGAAAATTCTTTTCTACAGAATAATTAAAAGTGTTTCAATAAATTTTTATATTCATCTATTCTAATCTGATGTTATTTAATAAAGTCTCCACGACTGACGATCAATAGAAGCTGTAATATTGAGAAAAGGGAAGGATGTTCGTCGGCGGCCGAAATACCGTCTCGCTATCGCGCATTTGACACTCACACAAGCGCGCGAAGGTTAAGAAGGCTAATTAAAAGTACATTCTTGGTCATCTATTTGTCTTTGCATCATGCAGGATTTGATAATCCAAATAAATATAGCGTATTCGTTTCGGATGATATAAGAGTTACATATTTTTTTCTGAACTATGGATCATTCCATCCTCCGCAAAACTACATCAAAATGTAATTACGAGTAGGTTGCTGATCAGCATAAACCAAATTTAACTTCGCGTTGCATTAAGTTGACTTTACCATTTACTTGGAACATTTTGCTAGGAAACCTTGATGTTAATATTTGATTGGTGGGATTTGGGTATCTTCTAAACAGAATTACAAAAAATCCCATCGAAACAGCGGAAAAGCTTACTATGACCCTACATCAAGAATACTAGAATAATAAATACAAAAGTATGATACAATGACATTTTATCGTCAGTAGTGCAGCCATGCTTTTCCTTCCAGCTTTCATATTACTTATTCAATATCTCATGAAGCTTGTGTGGCGTAACATTTCCTCGCCTGGCTCAAAGGGACTCTAAAATAGTCCCACGCAAAACTCGACGCGCATCACGAACTAAAGTCAAAAGGGGGGAAATACTAGGTGCACTTCACAAATAAATTATTTCTGGTATTACGTGGGTTGGTAAATATATTTTGGCCCCACGTCAGAATATTTCACGCTCAAGAGCGTTGAGTGAAAGTGAGTGTTCGGATTTGCCAAGAGTTAAACTTTATTATTTTTCTTACTTAGTGACAATGACAACTTAAAAATAATAATTTAGCTGATGATAGTAATATTATATTAAATAAAATATATGTGCAAACTATTTTTTCAACTTATTGACTCATTTTCTCATTTATTTCAATTCATCTAAAAAAGGTTTCAACAAATGCACTTATTAAGTTTTGCATGCTACTATAGTGTAGGCTTCACAAAGCCATGCTCCAATAGATATTAAACATAATTAAAAAACGCCTATGAGACAAATTGAATTTAATGGTGTGACTAGAGCACATGTTTTCACGAGTACCTCTTTATTTTCATTTATCTTAAAAAGCAATAAAAATTGTGTATGACGAAAAATGAAGAATAATCGAGGCATGTTTTCTCTCACAAAAAGGATTTTCCGAACCTAGGATTTCAACCTATCATGTATGTTTCCGCGTTCAACGCTCTGTTGTTCGTAGTGCAGCGGTGATTAATCATTAAAATGGCCTTGCTGTATCTAAAATAAAAGTTGAACTTTTAGAATTTATTTGAAAAGTTGAAATTTTACAAAATATTTTCAAAATTTCGGAGATTTTAATGTATATTCAGCAAAAATATTGGAGCCAAGTTTGAGAAAAATTTGAAACTATTTTAGAAACTCCTTGCAAAGTTCTCTCAAAACTTAAAAATAACCGTTTTAAATTCGCAAGGCCTTCAGTTCGACCAAAACGACCGCCGAAGATTCATTTTAAAGAAAATCCAGAGTAGGACTTTGGCGTTACTGCTGTACATAGAAGCTACACACATTTATTTAGTACATACATTACACTATCATTTATGCTGCACAAATTTACACTTTACTATACGACCACAAATGTCGGTAGACTAGTCGGGAGCTTAGAGGCTGTGCCGGTTGGGGCGGTAGTACGCAAGGGGAGATACCTGGAAGCAGATAAACCTCCAAGGTGACGTTCAGCACCCGATGTTTTCTTTCGAAGTGAAGACCACAGGTAAGTGAACAAATTTATATTTAAACAATAAAGAAACGGTCGCCAGCCGCAATAAATGCGACAAAAATTTCCTGTCCTGAATCCTGACGAACTTTTAAAGATTGAATAAAGGAAAGGAACAAACAATGAATTCAATTGACTCGTGCATCTAACAGATTGGAGCGAGACTAACATAAAAATCTTCAGGAATCGGGAGGCTTTGCAAGGAAGAATGTTTGCAAGTTGAAGGCTGTCACAATACTACGCTCAAAGACCTACCCTTCAAAGTGGTACAACTTGATCCTTTTCAATTAAGAAATATAATTTTATTATTAAAATAAACAATGGTCAAACTCTTTCATGTTATAAGCAAATTTTAACTGAAAAGCGTTGTTCATAAATCAGAATTACATATGAAATTACAAAATTGTTCGGCTGAAACCTTAACAAACATTGAAAAATAAATTTAAATTACAAAATTACAGACACAAAAAATCAGGCGGATGCCTGTATACAGAATAATTTACGCTGAAAAACAGAATAATTTACCCAGAATTAATATTTTTAAACAAGATTGTCAGGCATTAAAGCCTCTTTACAAAAATACCTCGTTAGTAAATTTATACTGACACTTTAATGTAGCGTGTTTTTCGCGGAAAGGCAAAATCCATTTTAGGAGATGCGTGAAAACCGCACAATATTCAATTACAAAGTTGACAAAGCTCGTCACGTTAGAGCTGTCCTTAAACAATAAACATAATTTTGTGCCAATCTGCAAAGACGAAATGATTATAAATAATTACTCATGGATCAACACCTCTTTGTGCATAAGAGAGTTTGGTACCATACCGAGATATAACGCCCGATCTCTCGTTCTATCGGGGATATAACGTACATTACACTTACAGGATTAATGTCCATAGAAGTTGACGCGACCACAATCACTAAATAGTCGAATGTAATCAATTCAAGCCGACGCCGCAATGACCGCCAAACACGTTGAGAACCCCCATCACGAAGAGTTGAAAGAATATCTTTATAAGTTCTTTAGGGACTATGCTTGCTTCAGATTGCTGGCTACCCATCTAAATGGTCGTCAAAAGAAAATATGTTTGAAACCACCTCCCACACTCGCCAGTATATTGTCAATGACTTCGCTTTCCTACACCTTTTCCCCTCGTTTTTTCTCTATCCATTTGGGCGAGAATTTCGACAAAAGAAAAGCATGTTTACTAAGTTTTTTAAACTAGAAGACATTCAGGTGACCAGTAAAATATTCATAATGCAAAAAACCACACTGTCGTCTATCTGACATCGTAGGCTTCTGCGACCGGAGTCAGAACCATTGTACTTGGCTGCACAAGAGACGTGGCGTCTTAGACAGAGGTAACAACGTTCAGGCCACCATTCTGCAACCTTCCTCAGGGCGAAATGCACATGGCGTCACCCGGACAGTTAAGTAATGACAATAATTTTTCTTCCTTTGGCAGCTAATTCCTTGGATTGCCATATTTCTCTTGGATTCGAATGTTGCTCTTTCTAGAATTGTACATTCAATAGACCTCTTAAGTGCAATAAATATTAAATTCTATTTAAATATAGGTACAAAACGTATGACAAAACAACAACAAACAAAACAATCAATCTGCCGTGTAATAATCGTAAAGTCGATCGCGAAATGGGTACCATCTCTAAAGAGTATTTGCTTTAAACAAAAATGCTAATAATAGCTCGAGCTACTGTCTCCTTTATGACAAGGCTCGAACTGAACCCCATACACAAAGGAAAGAGCAATATTTTGCAACAAACGCTGGATAGAGGTGTGTTTCAATTATCTTTTGTCAGGGAATATGTAACCTTAAACGCTTTGTTTTTGATGTGAACACTTATCACAGAGAGCAGGAATACGTTTTCGGAGAGAACGAAACGAGTGTATAACAGAGGCACTGCTGCCTTACCGATTAACAGGCAAAATTGAATTCCCTTATTACAGTTCTTTTGCAGAAAAACGAATTTCCAATACTCTTTGAGGAAAACATCTAGCAAAGAACAACTGGCCTAATGAATAATGTAATAATAAATGTCTGCGAAAACATACTTATTCTACCTCAGTAAGAACGTACAGTTCTAATGGAAATAATATTGTAATAACGCTCACAGTTTATGAAAATGACATTTAAAGACCACAACGCGAAGTATTCATGAAAGCAACGCGAAGTATTCCAAAGCATTCGTAAATGTACTAGCTGAATAATTGGGATTACATCCCACAAAAGTAAGAAGTGTAGAAAAGTTAAAATCAACAAGTACTTCATATACACTACACGGAAAATCGAAAAAACAAAAACACAAAAAAAACATTGTTTCATATTATTCTTATTGTCGCAAACTAATTAAATGATGGTTTACAAATTTTGGAACAATACGACTACTATCTTTGTGAACACAGAGTTTAACATGTTTCTCAAAATCTAATTGAAAAGGAATTGTGAAAGAAATTGTGATGAGATCTGTACATGTATGATGCACACGACTATTGAAGGATACCTTGCTAAACATCTTAAGTTAAAAACGTAATGCATCATTTATGATTACAAGCACTGTAAAGTATTTTTAAAGGGACATATGCGTCAGATGACTGCGTTTCATTAGATTCCGCGTTTGATTATATACACTTTCTAACCTTTGCATTTATAGCCTTCGAACTTAAAACATTCTCTCTCTTTGCTTGATGAACTATAATCTTATGGTGCAAGTAATTGAAGTTATAATTGTATTGTAGTTGGTCTAGAACACAATGTAATGAAATGACGGCAGATAGGCATTCATTCTATTAGTTTTACATTTGTATTATTTTTTTTAAATTTCCTTATTGTAAGTCGGTTTTTAACATGTAGATCATTAGCAACTTCTTATCTTCAACAGATTATTTATTTATTACATTACGTAAATATTAACATTTCAAAGTATTATAACACTAATAATGTATTGGTAAACAGACATAAATCAAATTATACAAAAATACATTTTAAAATTGTGTGGTCTTCTTGCAATCTCTTTTGATATTGGGACATTCATTTAGTTGATAAGATAGATGTACATACTATCTAAAATTTTAAAATTTTGAATATTGTAATTAAAAAAAAGTCTCATAGCCATTTCTAAATTACAACTTCACACACAAATTTATTACATTTCAAATGATTACATTACAAAACCTGTATAAAATATAATAAGCTATAATACATCTGGGGCCCATTACATTTTATTTAAAGCAAAATCATGAAATTTGGTTTAGTAGGAAGCTCAAATTGTATTCTAAACGAAACCCCTTAGTAATTTAAATATAAAGATGATAGTCTGAAATATCGAAAAAGTAAATTCGTTCGAATTACGTGCGTACCACGTTTCGATCAGATTCTAATTCCGGTTCATCCGCTCTGCAGGTAGCCGCCTTGCAATTCGAGCAGGTCGGCCGCGCGCTGCTTCTTATCGGCTTCGGTTAACTGAACGGGGAGCTTCCGGTGACCGCAAACGCTGAGTCGGCGCCCACGTCGGCAGCCGGCCGCGCGCCCTGCAGCGTCGCGGGCGGAGCGTAGTGGACAGCACAGCACGGACCGCAACACCCGACACCGACACGGCGGAGGCCGGCCAGCCCACCTCCCCCTTGGGCACACTGGCCACAACATCCTTTATCAATGGTCGAAATGCGATTCAGTACGCGGCTAAAGTGTCAGTTTAATCCTCTGAGATGTGAGTGAATAAAATGTCGTTTTAACACCACATGGGGGATTTGATTCTTTTGGCACACTGGGGTGAACATACTGGGGTCCAAAGTATAGGTGTCAAAAATGTCGGTTTAATCGTCAGAGGTGTGGATGAATGGAATTACGTTGAACATCACAAGGGGGGGTCACATTTTATTCACTGTTTAATAAATAGTGTTTTTCTTATTGAAGAACTATTTTAATAAATGGAGAGTATGTTTAAGGCACTCAGTTCAGTATTTTATTGCGTTCTATTCTGAGGGTTTCTTAACGTGGCGTTTCAAAGTCACGCGCGAGAGAGGGAGAGGGAACGCAGGCACCAATGAGAGCTGCAACGTCACTACAACTCCGAATTTTGCGGCTTCCTATTGGAGTGTGCCTTCCTTCTCCCTCTTTCGCGCGTGACCTTGAAATGCCACGTTAAAAAAACAAGTGTAGATTGATTTTTATGTCTTGCAGTGCATCATGATCATAAATAAGCAAAACAAGCCTGACAGATTCAATAATGCATTTCAGGTCCAAAACACTTGTAAAGTGCAAGAAGTTTCTAGTTTTTTAAATATCATGTTATCAAACAGCTTTTTCCACCACAATTGGCACTATATTAAAACTACTTTAAGAGTAAACATGTATACTATTATCTGAGCAACACACGTGCTTTCCCTTCATGACGTTGCTAGAAGAGTGATTTTCAGAAATATTACTTCCGCAACTGTCACAAATCCGTTGAGAGTTTTCCATTTTATCACAAAGATTGTGCTCATTCATTTATTTCATACTTTAATCTTCGTAATTTCAACAGAATAAGAAATATGAGTGTGCGAAATGTATTTTTTATGAAGAAAATATCAAAACAACATACGAGATTTAAACATTTTAAAGAAAAATTACACACAGAGTGAATACAAAAGTGTTCATTTTAACTAGCCTCTTTTGTTTTCTTTGTTTGATGAACTTAACTACATCCATAACCCTACCTAACAGACCACAAAAAATAATGTTTAGCATCGCAGCAACTCTATATAACAGAACATTGATTACATGAGCAGTTTTATAAATACGACACTTTATGAAATAGGTGACAATTTGTGTGTAGAATTATATTCAAAGGAACGCAAAGTAAAATAAATTTCATTAACAATGAATATATTTTCTAGAAAAAAGGAATGTTCAATTCTTTATTTGTACTGATCATACATCTCCTGGGCTTCTGTTAAATAGTAACACAATTGGTGATCTAATATTTTAGAATGCAATTTCAAAATGAAATGAGTTTAGAATTTAGTTTCGTGAATTGTCATTTCGTTCTACTTATGCAGAGGATATCTAAATCTTCCTGCAATTATCAGGGTGATGATTAAGTGGTGAACATTTTTGACTGAGGGTCCTAGAATAAGCGGCATGCCCGAGATGATAGCAAGAGGCCAGATTTGAATTTTGGCACCTACCTACGCAACATCTTAGAGTAACGCGTTGGCAAATTGCCAACCCCTCACACGAAGCTTCTGCATTCATCATGCAAATCTGCACTTCAGAAGATGGTTATCAACGCTGTGACGCATACACAGTCAGCGGAAACTTTTCAGAGTACAGTTCTTTTCTATTCCAGTCACAAATCTTCCATTTTCATTTCGTATCTCTTTCAATATATTTCGTTGGTTCTCTAACTCTAAAACTTGCTTTCCCGTAGTCTGCCATTTCAAATATGTCAGTTTACCAATACATTATTAGTGTTATAATACTTCGAAATGTTAATATTTACGTAATGTAATAAATGAATAATCTGTTGAAGTCGCTGATGACTTACACGTTAAAAACAGACTTAAAATAAGTAAATTAAAAAAGAAATAATCATAATGTAAAATTAATACGATGACGCCTATCTGCCGTCATTACATTACATTGTTCTCAAGACCAACTAAAATACAATTACAACTACAACGAATTAAATTATCGAAAATAATGAAATATTCATTGTTTGGGAAAAGGGTTAATTGAAATTGGCCGGTTTAAATGGTTATTGTGATATGATGAATATAATTAGGTTTTAGGCAATTGAAGACGGGGTTGGCAGGAGTTGGGCGAGCAAGACAAGACAATCACAGGAAACGTCATAACTTCATTTGAAAACTCTACCAAAATTCTTCAGAGACGATTCTCCTCCTCCTCCTGAGATAATAGCTCTCATCTGACCAAGTTTGAAACTAATAATATTTCAATGAGGGTTTTATTCTCAAGAAGTTTCTTTGCAAACTTTTTGACACCTTTTTTTTGCACAGTTGACAGGTAATGTCTGTCCAACTTGTAGGACATTTTCTCTTCGTTTAATGATAACATTTGTGGTTATTTAAATAGTATTTTCTTGTAAAATACCTTTTTAATCTTGATACACGTCGTCAAAACTTAAAAAGATGCGAGATTATTTATAAAAGTAATAAACAAGCATAATCAGTCTAACAAATCCTCTAAATTGGTCTTTAAGGACGAAGCCGGATGGTTAAATGTGAGGCGGAGCCATACTCTAAAATCTGTTTAAAAGAAGAGGGACGGAAATGAAAAATAAAAGAAACAATTGATTGTATGACGATTGTTTATAATTCACTTTCTGAACTGTGATCCTATATGTATCCTTGTCGTCTGTAGAACCATCTGCGAAATAATTATAGAAGGGCATTCAAAATCTGTCCATTCGACTGAAAATAAAGACAAAAGAGACTGTAAACAACCAATTGTCCATAAGGAGGCAACAAAGAAGATTCAATAATACGTGAGGAGGCCACTTACGGAAAACGGAATTTTGCGCTCTTTATGTTTATTGCCACTACCTGCCACGTTCCTGAAAGGAAGCCAATTTTGTTCCACCAAGATTACAGTGATTTGAAGAGAGTGATTCACTGAGAGCACAGTGTTTTTGTCCCACTGATTTCTCGGAATCCAGCGGCGAGTACTTCAAAGGATTATGTCCACTGTGTTTTTAAAAATATTTGTCATATTTTGAAGATAAAACAATCTGAAGCGTTTTAATATCTCTCAGATCTCTAAGAATAGATGAAAAATGCAGAAGCCCAGACGTTAACTGTAGTTTATTTAAATGTGCCCACAAGCAATATACAAACTTGTAAACGAAGAGCCACGTATTAAAATCTTTTTAAAAAAAGTTGAGAACTACTGCTATATCGCGTTCCCAGTGATTTCGTCTTTTGTTTTGATGCCATTTTCTCGTATTATGTCCATGTCTAGAGAAAACGAAAGTTTGAGATGAATTGGTTATTATGATGTTCTTCTTCTTCCTTTTCAAGCGATGAACCGTACATCCGTTACGTAATCATTGATCCTTCCATTTGTTTTCGGAGGTCTAACAGATCGACTTCCATTAGGGTGGTATTGTGTGAATTCTTTTGCTGTTCATCCATGCTGTGAATGTACGTGGTTTGTCTGTGTTCCTATACACTTTTATATTTTCTTTCTTTATTTTTTTAACGATAAGAATCCCAAATCCATTTCTTGCATAATCATTTCTTATTCTATTTTTGTTATTGTGATGATATGATAAGACAGATAATGGAGCAATGATGAAATGAGTTGCACGGAAATCAGGAGCACTCCAATAAAACCTTTCACGAACCCATTTTACCTACAACAAATTTCTACACGGGTCTATCATGATATCAACCCCGGAATCCAGATGTGCCGAGCGAACAGTCTGACCGCTTGCCGCCTCGGACAGGGAGCGGTAGCTCAGTGCATCAACTGATGTTACGGCAGCGCCTCTGACCGAGAGGTCCTAGGTTCTAGTCCTGACACCGGCAGGATTTTCGACACTATCTTCTCAGCTAGGTCGAATTCAGTCGCTGTCTGGAGGAGAATTCTAGCGGCTTTAATCGGTAGTTTTCCGTGGTTTCTCCGATCACCACCAGGCGAATGCCGGAGCAGTACCCTACCAAACGGGCCACGGACCGCGCGCGATCTGTCCTTCCTCTTCCTTGTCCTATCCTCACCCCTTACACACACACTAACATGTACTACACTACCATACATTCCGGGGGACCAGTCGGGGACTTAGGACTTGTCCCGTCTGGGGCGGTGCCTCACTGGTGGGAGGTACCTGGTTGGGAAAACCCCGTTAGCCGACGGTAGGTCGGCGCCGGAACCGGCCATCCAGTGGGAGAAGACCACCGCCAGCTCCCGAGCAAAAACACGCACTACACGTACAGGTCACCCGAAATCACTAACAATCAATCAGCTGGCCGCCTCGTGCGTTAATTTCGCTCTGGAAGTTCGGCGCCTCCGCCCACTGCGCAGGGCGACGGCCGCAGCGCGACGGGAGCGAGTCCGGCGCTGTGGCGGCGCAGGGTCCGCTGTCAATTAGTCAGCGAAGGCGCTCGTGAAATCCATAGCTCTTAATTGGAGCTCATTGAGCGCCGAGCGGGGCTCGCGGCGGACGCGCACGGTGCGACGGTGCGAAGCTCCACGAGGCCCGGGGCTTCGTTAGCACAGCCGCCGCTGCACGCGCAGACAGGAGGCCCTGCGGTCCACAGGTCCACGTGCATTGATTGGTGGATTGATTGGTGTTTCCGGGCGCGTCAACTGCTACGTTCAGTAGTGTCGTAAGTGTAGGACAATGTTTATCACGGGAGGTGACGGTGTTCTTCCCCAGCTGGATGGCGAGATCCTACGCCGAATTGTGGGTGTTTTCCTCCACGTATCTGAGAGAGTGCGTGTATCTGCCTTTAGTGGGGCCCCGTCCCAGCTGGGACAAACTCTAAGCTCTTCATGAGTATAGTTCATGTAGGAAAGTGTGTTTAAGAAAGAAGTGAGGATAGGACGAGGAAGAGGAAGATTGATTTATTGATTTTTTCGTGTTTCCGGGCGCGTCAACTACTGTGGTCATTAGTCCCGTTAGTATAGTGCATGTTTTTTCTCGGGAGATGGCTGTGATCTTCCCCCGCTGGATGGCGAGATCCGGCGCCGACCTACCGTCGGCTAGTGGGGGTTTCCCCTAACAAGGACTCTCCCACCAGCGGGTCACCGCCCCAGCCGGGACAAGTCCTAAGCACCCGACCGGTCTCCCGGAATATGTGGTAGTGTAGTGCATGTTAGTGTAAGTGTGTGTGTAAGGGGAGAGAATATGACAAAGAAGAGGAAGGACAGATCGCGCGCGGTCCGTGGCCCGTTTGGTAAGGTACTGCTCCGGCATTCGCCTGGTGTTGATCGGAGAAACCACGGAAAACTACCGATCAGAGCAGCCGGCCGCTAGAATTCTCCTCCAGACAGCGACTGAATTCGACCTAGCTGAAAAGCTAGTGTCGAGGATGAGGAAGGAAAGCCCTGAGCCACCTCAGTCGGTCCTGGTTTAGGTGGGAGCGTTGTGGGTACACAGGGAGTGGTGGGAAGGATACTTAGAGTTTGACGTGTGATAATAAACTCGGTTGCATGTATCTGCATTCCAAAACAGAATTGGAATTACGAAATTATTTTGTACACAAACTTGACATTATAAATACTACTGGACATCGAGAAGAAAATCTAAGCTTCTACTCCGCCCTCTATTTATTGAAACGACAATCTCATACTACTTGCGTACAATTACGTATTATATTTAAGCCACAAAACAAACTAAGAGGAAGTTTCGTGAGAGAAAGCCAATAATCATGACTACAAAAAATAACAAAAAACTTATTTTATATGGTTTTTCTCGAGACTAAGTGGTGTTAGGAACCCCTTTTCTGAATGAATCTCTAGTTCTTTAAGTTTCTTTTGCTCCCTACTCTTTTGACTGTAAAATGAATACCCTCTATTTACGAGTTGGATCGACCCCAATGTGTAGTTACAGTGTCTTTGCACTCACAACATTCATTTTTTATCGAGATGAAATAACTGACAGACGATAGTCTTGTTTAAATTAGAGCAGATAGCAACGTTATTATAGAGGGAACATTAAGTCACAGCTTGTGATCCCAATCAATACGCGAATCCTGTTTGTAAATAAAACATGTATTATCATCTGCTGTCGTTGATTGATGGGAATATTTTGTGATGCGCATGATTGTCCCTCATCAAAATTTGAATCTACAAAGTGACAAAGGTATTTTGTGCTCCGTTACCATTAGACATCGAAAGCCAATATAAACAACGATTAAGTTTATATTTTACTTTTTGGTGTAATTTCTTTTATCTACTATCGCTATAATTAATCCTATCGTTATAACTCACGTACTAATGTTGTGTCACTGTAAGAAACATATCAATATTTTCAACATCAAAGTTGGACAATCACTCAGAATCTTTATGTCTTTGGTTAAGAAATTAGAACTGTATTCAAGATTACTTGATATTCAACAGAATAACACACAGAATCAAAAATGTTATATGACCTTGAACGCTAATCTGGAACGTCAATCTGGAGATTCAAAACTTCTGTCAATTCCTAATAGGCCATTCAGAGGATTGATGACACTCCACCTTCGAGGTGCCCCAAAAATATACTGTAAAGGTGTTAGTAATTATTTCTTTCACACACTGCTCTTCAATCACAAGTAAAATAGCACAACTACTGAAAGAGGTTGATCCATCAATTAAAGGACCCAGACTTACTGCACACATTATGTTTGCGAATGAGTTCACCGATTCAGCATGTGAATGAACTTTGATTTGACGAAGAAAGTTCCTTAAAAAAGACGGCGCACTGAGGAGTTGCAAAGATTCGACATCCAGGGCAACGCCTAAGAAACACTTCTTGTACAGTTCTTACTAAACAATGATCATATTTGAGACACTCACTCACTAATGGGAATCCTTGCTCAGTGACGAAAAGTGTAACTTAACTGAAGAGGAGTTCCTTACTTTTGACCCAAATTCGCGAGGAAAGGATCTAATGGAGGAAACCATTTTCACGTTAGCAAGGTTTTGAAAACTTTGTTTTACAAAAGAGATGCACGAACCCCGAGTGAAGAGGAAACGTGTGAAAACCAATATACGAGAAATCAACCCCTCTGTTACTCCGACACGCGGAATGTGAAATACTACATCGGGCACCCCCGTTCGAACACTGTCCTCAACTCGTCTTTAAATTCTTCACGATTGGCTCACCTGACAGCTGTAATTTATAAACCAATCAACCATAGAAAGGGTTTTGTCAGTCAAAAATGTATTAATTAAATTACACAATAGTGAAAATTCTACTTCTCTGAGCGGGAAAATACAAAACGGGAGAACATTATTTGCGCATCAACAAAACACACTGCACAATTCACTTTTACTTTCTCGTCTTTATTTCGTAAGAAGAGAAAGTATTATAATGCTGCGACAAAAAAAACAGCGAATTTTCGACAGAAAAACGCTTACTGCCGAGCACTGGTAACGAAACTAGTGATGCTACTACATCACATACTTTATCGCATTATTTATAAATTTGCAATTTCGGAAAATGACAATTTAAGAATTAATGCGAGAAAGTATGTGGTGTAGGAACACATCTAGTTGAATGAAACGCACGACCATTGAGTCAAAGGAAATTAGCGCGGGGATAAACCTGCGACAAAGCAGCCCCAAGCGGCGCGTAGGAAAGTTGGCGAGGTTTGACGCGTCTAGCGCCGCCACAAAGGAGCGGGTGCTTCAGTGGCGCCGGAAGGCCGCAGGGGATATCTCGTGGAATCCTAGACACTGAAGCGGTGCAACTGAAGGAACGCAATTCGGTTAAACGGTGTCCAATGCAGTTGCGATGCATTCGCCACGAAGCGGTTACGTTGAAAAAAGAAAGAGAATTCTACGTGTACATATATCATCCACAAGGCCCGTACAGACGGAAAATAAAATGTAACTGTTTTCAACACTAGAAAGACGGTAATGCTATTCTACCTACAACGCCGAACAGTGAACATTTCTGCTTCAAATATTTTAATACATTTTTCGAGAAACTTTTCTTGTAATTCAAGTCTTATAATACATTTTGGCGTCTTACAAAACACAACATTCAAGTCTTACAAAACACAATAACAACATGTTAATTAACCTCTAAAATTTTCTCCTCTTAAGTTTCCAAACTATACGACAATGTCTACTTAGCACAAAGCTTGTTACAACATCATTCAAACATGCATAGTTCGCAAATTTTCTATCTGCAACGATCGAATTGACACTGGCAAGGGACGTTTGCTCATACTACGTGGGAAGTTTCCCGGCCCGAGGTACTGCACACGTAGCCAAAACACGACTTCGCCGTGTTTTCGACGCACCCTTCATTAACTATCTTATTACAGAAAACGAAATTGGAAACAGCCCTGTGGGGAAAATAAACAAAATAATAATTAATGGAATAAATGGAATGTTGTCACGTCGCAGTAGGTCCCCCATTCAAAGGTCGGAGTCCGAGGTGCGTCCTCATGGACGAAATTCCCCCTCAATTCGAGAGAAGTTCGTAACTTTGCAGCATTGACCAACACTCCAACAACCGCAGCCCGAGCACGATAGCACGCACCCATCCGGAGCAGGGGTCATGAGTTGACCGAACCTAGGTCGCATACTGTGATCGCTGCGGGCGCTCGCGGGCCGCTCGAAAGAGGATACCGCTTTGCCCCTTGCACCCACGCCCATCGACCTTCTTGGGCCCGTTCACCTTTCCTCTACGACTCCCAGACCCTTTCGCCCACGCTCGCCCCTCCTCAACCATGTCCTTTCCTACCAACACTCACGCCCCCGCCGCTCGCACCCTCGCCTCTCGCGCCCCCGCCTCTCGCGCCCCCGCCTCTCGCGCCACCGCCTCTCGCGCCCCCGCCTCTCGCGCCCCCGCCTCTCGCGCCCCCGCGCCCCCGCCTCTCGCGTCCCCGCCTCTCACGCCCCGCCTCGCGCCCCGCCTCTCGCCACCTCTCACGCGCCCCGCCTCTCGCTCTCCGCCTCTCGCGCCCCCCGCACCTCTCGCGCCCCCGCCTCTCGCGCCCCCGCCTCTCGCGCCCCCGCCTTCCCCGCCCCCGCCTCTCGCGCCCCCGCCTCCCCGCCCCGCCTCTCTCGCGCCCTCGCGCCGCCTCTCGCGCCCCCGCCTCTCGCGCCCCCGCCTCCCCCCCCCGCCTCTCGCGCCCCTGCCTCTCGCGCCCCTGCCTATCAGACGTTCTCGGCCCTTTTCTACCCCGACCTTTCACCTCCCTTGCACCTTTCTGCCAGTCCTCGCCGTCTGGAGAGGCACGCGCGGGGAACACAAGAAGGCGCGCCTGCTCTGCAGGCCGCCGTGGCCTGAGGGCGCCTTAGTTGGAAAGCGGAGTTGCACAACGTTTTGCTCCGGGCCGCCGCTAAATTGAATGTCCGGTCGCTTCGTGGGTCGAGGGAGAGGGAGAGCTACAGAGAGAGATAGAGAGGGAGATAGAGAGAGAGAAAGAGAGAGGGACAGAGAGAGATGAGGAGTAAGCCGCTCGGAGATCCAAACTAAGACACGTAGTCAAAAGTAATAATTTTCTACGTATCATGGTCAACAAATCTCGCTATAAGGAAGCAATTTGTTAATATTAAATATGTCTGAAATGGAAATTTAAAAAATTCGTAATTCGGATTAATAAAATGGTTTTGTCTTGCTGGCACTAAAAACGTTCCGTTTCCGCGTTGCTCAGGCTCCGTTTTAGGTTGGGTACTTAACTTCACGGGACAAATAAAATGTTTCCGATTAGGGCAAGTTTCCGCCTTGTTCGGGTCAGTTTTACCCAAATTTTATTCAAATAGCTGATGGCAACTTTTCTTAACCTTTCATAATTTCCAGATGTTTAAAAATTATTTTCGCACTGGAAAGAACAATTAGTGGTGGTAAATCAGCACGAACTTTCTCGCCTGTATTTTCTCGCACAATGTCGTAAAAATTACTAAAATGTTCGAAAAGTTGTACATTACCATGGATCAAAATTATTTTAAAGAACAGAATAGAAATCTCTATCTTCATAATTGTAGTTGTAGAAAGACCCCGAAAAAATTTTGAATTTTTGCAATTTTCGAAAAATTAATTATCAACCACAATGGGACCTGCACTATTCTCTTAAATGTCTTTCACACTATCCAACAACAAAATTTATTCAAAGACGGTGCGAATTTTGAAAAATTTTGAAAATGTCCCAGGGGCTTCATGTAAAGTATCCCCAAAATTAAAATATGTGTTTCAAATTCAAGGGGTCGCGATATCGGCCAGATTGATAGGGTATTATCAATTTTGGAAAAAATCGGCTGAACGGTTTAGCCACTAACGCTGTTCATAGGCGGCCGGACAGATGGAAGGACGGACAGGCGGGAGGACAGGCGGGCGGACAGGCGGGCGGACAGGCGGGCGGACAGGCGGGCGGACAGGCGGGCGGACAGGCGGGCGGACAGGCGGGCGGACAGGCGGGCGGACAGGCGGGCAGACAGGCGGGCGGACAGGCGGGCGGACAGGCGGGCGGACAGGCGGGCGGACAGGCGGGCGGACAGATCGAGTCAATCGATTTTTTGGTATCAACGACCCACAAAACTTGGGTTCTGACTAGACCACGTCTTAGAGGATTTTTTTTCTAAATTTAGCAACTGTCTTTATCCATTTTTTCGTTGCCAGGGCCCTGTAACAAGAGCTTTTCTACCGAAAATTTGCCATCTGTTCGCGCAGAATTCTATAACTTTCTCTCTACTGTGTAAGCAGTAGCGAGAAAGAAAAATCAAAATCTCTTAGAAGCAAGTACCAAAATTCTTTTGACATCTCACACTTCTTGTATCTTGGTGCTGCGCCGCCTGTAAGCGGTCGTTGAAATGAGGCGCTATTGGCCATCGACGCGGTCGTAAAGCCAGTTCACTGCGCTGCGTAGAAGGGTTTCTCGGAGGCGCCTCGTTAAACCCGGCTTCCCAAGGGTCGAAACGCTGCCCTCACGACCGAAGGAGGCATAAGTGGCCTCGATGGTGACTTCATGATGATCACGCTGCTAATCAAGACTATTCATTGGCGCTGATCCGCTCACTGCCGCAAGGTCGGTAGAGGCAGTGACTAGTACTGAGAAGTGCGTGGATTCAAATTCAGCATAAATGGGCGTGTCCCTAACATATCAAATCGTGCATAGGTGTATTAATCATGGTATTCATTGCGTAGCTTCTTGTGTTGCATCCTAAATCGTCAAAATCAATTACACAGAGCAACAAAAATTGTTTTTTGTAACTGAAATTTTAGGGCTGATTAAAGTTATTTCAGGGTCACTGAGTCCAAAAACTTGGCTACATCAGCACTAGTTTTAAAGATACAGTGAAAAGAACGATTTTCGTCACTTGCAAAATCTTATTCATATTATTTTATTTTGAATTTATATGTATAGTCTAATTCATTATTATTTCATTATAAACCGACAAATCTGAATCCCCGTGCCTTTTTAGCAAAGTAATTGGGTTTACAGAATATAAGCCAGATGAATGGCTACTTATCTCTGACAGCTCAAGGAGACTTTTGAAGTGTGTACTCTTATAAAACGGCAACAAATACGAACACCTCTATTCCATTTGATCACATTCTGCATGAAAGAAGAGTACGAGACAATTTTTTTAGTTTAAAAAATTAAATATTATGAACATCGTTGAGTAATTCGTGTTGACGTGAAGATAGTGAGTTTTCTTCTCGGTCAACAAAAAGGCTGCCCAAACTATCGCTGCTTATATTTCTGTAAGATAGCAGAGCCAACGGTGAGCATTGGTTGAGAAAAACCTGGTCTCTGAGGAAAGAGATAGTTGTAGGGGAAACAATGTGATCAAATTACCTCTAGTTGCTCCAGAGAAAATTATTCTCTTTCTTTTGCGTATCGAGCTAGGCTTGATGAAGAAATTTGTATCGTTTGGGATGGGAAGGTTATTTTTTACAGTGTATATTACATACATTTCCGGGAGTCACCAACGAGAAACTGGAAGCAACAATTTTTTATGGTTCTCAAGCCAGAAAGTTTGTAAATGATTCAAATTCCTTGGAATCCATAAGCGAAAAGAAATCGAGTGTCTGGTCTTCTTTTGTTCTTGTGAGAAAGTTTCTAGGAAAGCATAAAGCAGAAAATTTTTCACAATTAGTAGAAACAATGCTTTTCCATTTCCATGCGCTTGGCTGCAATGAGTATTAAGGTCCATTACCTACAGAACCACTTGGATTACTTTCCTTCACTTGATGATCTAAGTGAAGAGTAAAGTGAACAATTTCACTTTATTCACCAATATAAGAGATATTCACCAATGTAAGAGAGACGCCAAGAAAAATGGGATACTCTTATTATGGCAGACTACTGTAGGATCATGCAGCAAGACAGCTACGGTAATTGTCACTCAAAAAAATCTATTTGAAACATCTTTTTGGGTTTTGAATATATTAATGATTTTGTGAATTTGTAAGACACTTTGATGAGAAATTACGTTTCTTACGGTTATCTAATTAATACATTTCATTTATAAAAACAAATTTATTTTATTTTACAACAAATTAACACCAGTAAAGTAAATATTTTACGTCGACATGTCACTGATACTCCCAAATTTTAGCACACACAGTGTGTAATGGGGGTATTTGTGTATAATTCTATATTTAAAAAACTAGAGCTGATAGGGCAAAACTAAGACAGTTTTTTGCAATTAGTGACATCGAAATATTCAGGAAAAAGTTTAATATCTTAGGCATCAAAATGTGTGTTGACCAGTGTTATCATCATTTAGCAGTATGCGTTGAGAGGAGCATACGAGCAACTTGGCTGTACGAAGGAATTAGATCAAATACGGGCCTATGAGTTTCGTCGGTCCGGTGCTAGAGGAAGGAGGCGGATGTATCACATCGAGCGTGACAAGGATGTCTTCACATGTATCAGGCATGCTGGTCATATCGTAACTCAATGTGGTGGTACATGACCAGCACTGAAAGATTTGAAATCACGAGCGTCACTTGAGTGAGAAGTATTATATTAATATGGATGAGGAGTAGGAAAGTACTAAAACCGAGTGAGAAAGGCAATAAAATAATGTATTGAAAGATAAGTAAAAACCTAAGAAGAAATTTATGTGAAGTTAGGAAAGTGATCCCGATGTAAGGTTCTAAATGTAGAGACCTATTATTCAATAAGCACGTCGGATGTTAATTTCGTAAATAGGAATAGTTTTTAAGTTGAGCATCGTTTTTATGTTCAAGAATTGCATAAATATTATCAAAGTTTTTGATGACAAAGGACCTTAGTATTTAAAAATGGTTAATAAAAAGTCATCCTAGACAAAAGATGATCGTTGGGATGCTTATTTTCATTAACAGTGGCCGTATGTATCGACAGAATTACCTACAGTTTCTTTTGTTAGTTGGTAAAACTCAATAATAAAAGAAATTTAAGTTGTATAGCATACCCTGTATATTTTACTAATCTACAAGTACATCTTTTTCACAACCAGCATTCAACTTAACTTCGTTATAAGAAATGTTTTTTTCCTTCTACATCGAGTAAATTATTACTTACGTAAACAAGTACCCGAATTTAAAAAATTGAAAGGGAGATTCCAGATCTGTGTCATCTCTGGAATAATAACTGGATAGTAACCCCAGCGATTCATTGATGTTTAGAATTTTATCCCACCATTTCACCATTTGTTCGCATATATCTATTTTTTATATCTGAAGAAGATTCGAGTAACCGAGTTTTCTTTACAAAGTTTTTAAAGTTCGAATGGAAGCAGAGTTGAGGAATCGAGCGTTGATTGAGAGCGGTGGCGGGCGAGAGTGTGGAGAGCAGGAAAATCTGTGGAGAGTGCGAATCTGAAGAGCAATTCGCGGAAGGGAACGGGAGCAGCGAACGCAACTGACAGCCAACAGGCACCGCGCTGCACAGACGTCGCAATAAAGTAGCGTCGACTGTGACAGCCGGCCGGTTACCTTATCCTCTCTTGTTAGCGCCCGCTGAAGCAACGCCTCCTCTGACGTAGTCGCTCTGAGCCACAGCTGCAAACTCCACATTGCCGACTCTCCTACTATAGGGTCGAATTGTGGGCGTGTCTTCATGCGATTCTTCTCATTTCGTGCATTATTGCAGCCACACTAACTTCACTCTCGAGTAATACATATCACGAACATTTCACTTGGTAATTAATGAAGTCAATTAAATTGTACTGTTCCAAAAGAAAATAAGATATGTTCCCTAGAATACTCTCACCATATCTTCGTCCTATTTGATGACGCTGTTTTTAAAAACCTACTATATTGACTCGTGACCATTTTATAACATGTTTGCGCCAATGTAAATATGAAGATAGATATATGAATGACCAATGATGGCTCTCATATCGTTTGCATTTTGTTTGCACATAATAGTCAATAATTGGGCGGATATGTATTGAATGTGTGTAAAAGAAAGCTAATACTTTTTTACTATAAAAATGTAAATAATAATAATAATAATAATAATAATAATAATAATAATAAAAATAACGATTTATTATAGTTCATTTTAAGAGTTTCTTACGAAATAAGAATCCGAAGGCAACATATTACAAAACGAAATTGTAAAATTATCACGAGTCTGCTAGGCCGATTTTGATTAATAAATAGGTATTTTGACATGATAATACAATTCGTGTAACAATATTTTACCCACTTTGTAGGAATGACAATTACCTAAACTTTTTGTTAAATTTCATAACCCAACACAGAAAATGTGACAGAGTAGTTTTGTAGATCACAGGAGGCCATAGAGTATTCGCGTTTACTAATTATTCTTATAACGACAAATCATATATTTCTAAATTTTGACATTAGAAAACGTATAAAACATATAATCTTAATCATTCGATTAAAATACTCTTATGTAGAATAATCGTATACATAATCATGTAATCGTGTAACCGTAAGACAAAGCTAACAAACGATAATTTTTAATGAACAACTATTTTAAGAATGATGTTTGGTTCTTTAAATAATGAATCGTTAAAATAATCGTACCCCGATCAACAGCTACCTTCATCCCAGAGGGTTTTGTGGGAGGATCTCCATTCTGTGAACGTGGTACACATTTGCCGGGTTAACCTTTGACCTAACGGCAGAAAGAGTGGGCCAGGCGCACGATAGAAGTGACAGCTGAAAAACACCGGGGGTTCCCCGAGCGAGTTCTCTGCAGCGAGCGGTGCCAGAGCCGCGTCCCTCCCGGCCCCGCCCACCTCCTCGCGTGCCAACGAGCGAGCCCACCCTCCTGTCATGCGCTCCCCACTATGTTATCTCTGCCCGAGAAGAAGATGCCGTTTTTCTTTCGCGCGCAAAATTTAGATGCTCCGCAAAGTTTGTGATCATGTCTGGTAACAATTCGGTAATTTTTTTTTCTAGCCTCGAGCTCGTTTGTTTGATTCAATGACAGAACTAATTTTAGAATATAGATTGCAAGACGACGCATAGCAATACAATGACGTTATTAGCGATAAAATGGCGTGGTTACAGGCGTGATAACATTATTTTCTCATACTTTTTGCTGACTCCTGGAACCTCTCTGGCATTTCTTCGTCTTTGTTTCGACAACTCTCATTCTCTCCGTTTTTTGTTTTGTTTTTGTTTCTCTTCTTTCGTTTCTCCGTTCTTCCACCTATGCGTCTTTCCGTTCCCGTCACCTCACGCTCCCACCCTTCGCGCACTTATCCATCCCAACCTACATCCTCTTGGTTGATTGGTTGTTAGTAATTCCGGGCGTGATAATGAGGTCATAAGTCCAGTAAATGTAGTGCATGTTTTTTCATCAGTAGGTGCCCGTTTTCTTTCCCCACTGGATGGCGAGATCCGGCACCGACCTTACTGTCGGCTAGCAGGGTTTTTCCCAAACAGGAATCTCCTACCAACGGGGCTCCGCCCCAGCTGCGACAAGCTCTAAGTTCCCGACCGGTCTTCCACTATGTGTGGTAGTCCATGTTAGTGGAAGTGTGTGTAAGTAAGGGGTGAGGATAGGATAAAGATCGCGCGCGATCCGTGGCCCATTTGTTCGGGTACTGCTCCGGCATTCGCCTGGTGTTGATCGGAGAAACCACGGAAAACTATCAATCAGATGAGCCGGCCTCTAGAATTTTCCTCCAGGAAGCGGCTGATTTCGACCTATCTGACAAGCTAGTATTGAAAATCTTACCACTGACGGAACTGAAACCTAGAACCTCCCGGTCAGAAGCACTGCAGTGACATCAGTTGATGCACTCAGTCACCTTTCCAGTCGTATATCCGCTTTCTTCCTGTCGCCATTTGTCCATTTACTCACTTTCTTCTATATAAAATCTCCACTTTACAATACGCCTCCAGACATCCCCTAGCTCTCCAGCAAAATCTCGCTCGCATCTCTGGTCCGGTTGCACGCAACCTCTCAGTTCATTCGTGGCAGGTGAATTGCTGACTATTGTCTCTCTGAGCATTGCTCATTGCCATTCTTCTGGCAAGTAGAACGCGAAATTCTCATGAAGAGACACGTAATTGCGTAATTAAAGGAACCTAGAATTTGAATTGCAACACATAGAGGCTATTAATGAAATGCAGATATAGTGCGTAGGTAATCATGGCAGCTTTTCAAACCTCTATTTCGTTTGCCTATGTTTAATTTTCATTGCGCTACATCCTGATCTGATTTCCAATAATTCTCGTAACATCTAATTTTCTGATTTTGTATTGTAGTTTTTATTTAATTTGATACATCGAATCACATGAATAAAATATTTTTTATAACAAGTCAATAATGCTTGAATTAAGGACAATTGATATTATATATACAAAATATTAACATGACATTATTATAAAAATTCAGAGTCAATTTCTTTAATCTATGTTAGTTTTATTTTCAATGTCGTATTTTCATTGTGCACTATGAATGTTGTAAAGATATTACCAAACTCATAAAAAATTGCTTTGAATTTGAATTCATTTATGTCTTCTTTTTCACTGGAACATTTGTGTGTATTTAATAACTTTTCTCATGATTCAATCTCCAAATTCATACAAGATAGTGTTGTTATAATTATGTGTAATTAAAACATGTATACAGATTTCTGTTTGTCTTCGTTCACATATTATTATTCATGATTATTTAATTCCGTTAATTATCAAAGAAATAAATCTCTGACAGTTGAAGATATTCACTATCACGAATTCATGTGAAGTAAGATTATTGAATATTATTAGCATTAGATATTTTGTTGGTTTGTTGCCCTTTCGTTGTCATTCGTTCTACTCCACTAACCGATGCCATTCAATCTTATGTCAGTATTAACCTACCATTACCTCCTACTATTCATTGCCCCCAATCCATCTGGCCATTCTACTCCCTTCTGTAACAAATGTGTTGAAATATTGTCCGTTCTGAATACATTTGAGACAAAATATGGTACTCTTTGTTCACCATTCATCAGAATTAAAGCACACAACTACGCAATGTAAGAAGTAAAAGTACAAGAATCATTATCTGAAATCTTTATGTGGAAAATTTGGTGCCTTTCAAAAGAAGAAAACTGTTTACTTCATTCAATAAGTAATATTCTGGTTTCTTCAAAAAACCGCTACGTGAACTTCTCATCTGCTGTACCAGGCCGCTGATACGCGGAGCACTTTGTCTCCTTCGCCTCGCCCTTCGCCGCCACCTTTCAACCTCACACCCCTCCCCTGTTACGTCATCCGTCCAGCGCCTCTTAGCGCGGCCCTTCGGCTTCCTTAGCGGTCGGCCATCCGTCTCCCGTCCACGTCCACTCGGCAGCTTGCGCCCTTAGCCCTTACGGCCGACAGACGCGACACGGCCGGCGCCGCACCCGCCGCACCCACCGCCCCCGCCGCCCCCGCCGCACCCGCCGCACCCGCCGCACCCGCCGCACCCGCCGCACCCGCCGCACCCGCCGCACCCGCCGCACCAGTCGCCACCTCTGATCCCGTCGCCACCGTCCCCTCCGCCCCTCAGCCACCACCGCGACCGTCCCCCGCCGCCTTCGCCACCTCGCCCCAGACCTCGCGACTAGCCGAGACGAGGAGACGGGCTTTATGGAACTGCTGTCACTTGAAAGGAGTGGCTGCCATCATTTCAGTTTTCCGGCCGCCCTAATGGCTGCATATGTCACGTGGGCGGTGGCGCGCGCTCGCGCGGGGCCTCGGCGCAGGCGTCGAGATTGCGCGCGAAGGCGTCGGCTCAGGCCCAATCCCAGACCCTCGTCCTCTGCCCGTTCGCTCGCCCACGCGGCGTGCATACGAGAACAGGACGAGCCCCTCAACTGCGTCGACAGAGCGTGGCGGACATGTGAGATGGAACGTCCAAATGCCAACTACGCGAGGATCAGCCGGAGATTTCTTAGAGTACTAGTACTTAATGAGCAAGTGTCTTACGAAAGACGAGAGTTTACGCACGCTTAATCTCGTTTAGATGAAATTCAGTCTAACGGTTTCACTAAATTTTACGAAAAAAATAGTTTCAAATAAAAGCAAATCTTGACAGGTCAGTAACTGTGACATTAGAGTAAAGCAAAAATTGGAGATGGAAATCTCGATTGGCAACCACGCGGGTGATAGTAAAAGGCTCCAAGTTCAACAAAAATGAGCGTAGCCTACCGTCACACAGTGACTAAAAATCAGTCTTTAAAAAAATATTTTTTTAATCGCAAAGAATTATCTTATTCTTGTGCATATCTGATAAAAACGTATTACAATTCTGCGTTTTGGAAATGGATTAAGACTAAAAACCAATTGTTCTGAATCAATTTTTATTAAAATGAAGATGAATACAGCTAAATTCATATTTATTTCGGGCTGAAATCGCAAAACGCTCATAATGAAAGATATTATAAACTGAAGAATATTTCTCAATAATCTATTAACAAGTTTCAATTCATCAGAAAATCGCTTTTTTATTTCAAATCCCTGAAGACTGGTCGCGCCCGGTCGAGAAAGCTTCTGCCGAATAAACCCACACTAATTGAACGACATTTTAATTTAGATTTACTGCTATCAGCACCTCGGCTCTTTTTCGTCGTTTCACTTTCTTAGCAGTTTTGAAGTCAAATAATAAAAAGATAATTGAAGTTCTTTCCCTCTCATACACTGTCTCTGTGTTTCTCCTTCTCTCTTTTTCTCTCTGTTGTCATTTCTCTATCACTTCTTGGTATTCTTTCTCCCTTGCAAAATCCTTTCAAAATCTCCTAATAACTATAAAAACTGAATATGTAACGTATAAAGAAAGGACTGCGGGAATATTCAAAAGGGCGGAAGCAGCATACAAATGACCCAAGGCAATGAAACCAGAAACAATGCGAAGGCAAGAGTGGCACTCGTCGAAACGAGAGCAGAAGAGCCGAGCGGCCGCCGCCACTTAACCCACATTCGCAGCGGAGAGCGTAATCGTCGCCGGCGATGGGCGCGAGGGCCCGGGCTTGGGCTCGGGGTCGCGAGGATATCGTTTTCCTTTACGGCGCGCGGCTGCTTCAAGCGCCCCGCCCCCACACGCGGCGCCGTCGTCGCGCCCTCATCTCGCGCCTGACGAAGCCCCGCGCCCCGTGCGGGCGGCCCGCGCGGCCTCCGGGCGGCGGCGGCGCCGCGCTTTGAATTGAATTGAATGTGCCTTATTTTACGTGGCGAGACTCAGGCCATGAGGCCTGCTCTTCCGTCTGACCACGCAAATTCCGCTACGCTCCTTTCACCAACCATGGGAGAAAGAAGGTATTACTTGGGCGACGAAACAGGCGATTTGAATTTAGCTCAGAGGCATCATTTAGGCTTGAGGATCTTTTACATGCAGTAAATCTACTAACATGGGACAGCCGGCTTTACTTCCCCTCCGAAAGAAGGCGTACGAAGGATTTTTTCGCCCTTAAAAATCCACGGCTTCGAACCCGCAAACTTGGGTATAAGAGTCCGATACGCTAACCGCTACACCATCGCCGCCGCATACACCTTTGCTTTCTCATCCGACGCGCGTGGCGTCGCGCTGCGGGCCTCACGGCGCGCGGGGCGGCGTGCTTCTGGACGAGATGCAGATACGAGGAAAACGAAGGAGGAAGCAATGGAATAGTAGGGACGAGGGGAATGCAGGATGGGGGAATAAAAGGTTAGGGAATTGAGGGCGAAGGATTAAAGGTGTGAGAGAATTAGAGGTGACGGAATGAAGGGTAAAGAATTAAGGGATGAGTGAATCAAATGTGATCGTGAGGGAATGAGAGAAAGGGGTTGACAGGTAAGGGAATGAGAAATGAGGAAATTAATGGCGATGCCGAGGGAATGACCGAAGGAATAATAGAGTAGGCAATGAATAGGAAGGAATGAGGGGTGACAGAATGGGTGAGAGGTGAGAGAATGAGGGGTGAGGGTATGAGGGGTGAAGGTATGAGGGGTGGGGGAAGGAGGGGTGAGGGGATGTGGGCTGAGAGTATTAGTGGTGAGGGAATGAGAAGTGAGGAAGTTATAGGTAAGGGAATGAAGGGTGAGGGAATGAGGGGTCAAGGAATGAGGGGTGAGGGAATGAAAGGAGACCTCTCAAAGATTTCTGATTATTTGTTTTTAAGTTCCTGAACAACTTCACGTGTTGCCAGGCAGGAACAAACTTCTACGTTACAGAATGCAGGATGAGCAAATAAAAGGTGATGGAATTGAGGGTGAAGAATTAAAATGGCGAGAGACTGAGAGATGAGGGAATGTTGGCTAAAGAAATGAGGGATGAGAAAATTAATGGTGCTCTTGAGGGAATGAGGAGAGAGGAAAGATGAGTAAGGGAATAAGGAGGAAGGAATGGTTGGTTGGTTGGTTGGTTAGTGATTCCGGACACGTCAACAGCTTAGCTCATTAGTCCCGTTAGTGTAGTGCATGTTCTTTTCTCGGAAGATGGCGGTGATCTTCCCCCACTGGATGGCGAGATCCGGTGCCGACCTACCGTCGGCTAGTGGAGTTTCCCCCTAACCAGGACTCTCCCACCAGCGGGCACCGACGCAGTCGGGACAAGCTCTTAGCTCCCGAACGGTCTCCCAGAATATGTGGTAGTGTAGTGCATGTTAGTGTAAGTGTGTGTGGGTAAGGGGAGAGGATAGAACACGGAAGAGGAAGGAAAGATCGCGCGCGTTCCGTGATCCGTTTGTTAGGGCACTGCTCCGGCATTCGGCTGATGTTGATCGGAGAAACCACGGAAAACTACCTGTCAGAGCAGCCGGCCGCTAAAATTCTCTTCTAGACAGCGACTGAATTGGACCTAGCTGAAAAGCTAGTGTCAGAAACCCTGCCGTCGTCAGGCCCCGAACCTGGGACCTCCCGGTCAGAGGCAGGGAGAAACGAGAGGTGAGGGAATGAGAGGGGTGAGTGAACGAGGTGTGAGGGAATGAGAGGCGATGGGTGAATGAATGAAAGATAAGGCAATAAAGAGTGAGGAAATAAGTAGTGAGAAATTCAAGAGTATAGGAATAAAGTGTGAAAGAAGGTTGGAATTTGGGATGAGAAAATGAGAAGTGATAGAATAAGGGGTGACGGAACAAATGGTGAGGGATTGTTGAGTAAAGAAATAAAGACAGAGAGAAGGGATGTGGGATGAGGAAATGAGGGTTGAGGAAAATGAAAGTTGAAGAATTAAGATGTAAAAAGCGAGTATGTGAATAGATGAGGAGATAACGAAGGAGAGGGGAGAGAAGAAGCGTAGTGATTTATTATACATACAAACAAACGTTATTTCCTTTTTTGATATTACGGACCCACTTTATGATTTTTTCTGTCGAAACAACACTTTCTCTTTACTGTAAAAAGAGACTGAAAAGTAAACTCGGTTTGCATTTGTTGGTTAAACGACGCAGCTCATTCCCGCCGCGGAGTGGCACAGTGGGTCAATAGGGGCGTGGTCATTGCAAACGCTGATTAGAGGCGAGGGAAGAGATGAGATGGACGGTTGGCGTTGATTTCCATGTAAAGTGATTTTATATTTGCTGACTAGGGTGACTATAACTCACGTCGTACGTTAGCTTCCTGCGAACGTATTCACGCCGAGCTGTTTGGCCCGTTAGCTTGTCCTTGGTCAGTAGTACTTCCATCCAATCACCACAGAGTACGTACAGCTGTTGTTTGTTTGAGTATCTTCCGCACTACAACTTCAAATCAGAGCGTCATTTGCATCACAATTTATATTTGTGTTATTGTGATCTCTCGATTATTTGGATGAGACACGCCAGGAACATTAGTGAAAGGTTTTACCTTTAGTTAAACACACCACGAACCTAGTTACATTTTCGACTGTCAGATTACTAGGGATCTACTTTCAATCTATCTGTATCATTTAACTGCGTGTTTATCTTGTTCTAACGAAAGTAATTATTCTCTAAGCAGGACTATTGTTTTACGCAGCAGTGTCATTACAATTTACTCATATAGTGCAAATTTCAATTACTAGTATACAATGGACATTACAAGCTATTTCTCCGAACAATTTTAAAATATTCGACTCTTCCCACACTATCAATCAGCATGAAGGCTCTTATATTTGTTCTTATAGAACCTGAACATAATTTATGCATTGATGGTTCAGGCGGCAGCAAGATATTGAGCATTCTGCTTCTCCGTCTTCAACTACAGGCAACAGGGAATTTCGGCGTCGTTTCGCAGTCGACGCACGCCGCCACGCATGGTCCGACTGTCGTCACCACATGAAGTCTACCCTTTGATGATCGGTCTACCATTTTGTTTAGGGGTTAAGTGCACTTGATAAAAACTGCGGAATGTTTTTTTTTTATGGGAACAAGTTTTGGCTTTCATTATTATAATACATATTTGGTATTTTTGGCTTACATATTTTGATTTTAATCAATTATTTAAACCTGTCATGTTCTCCCTTTGCAGCAGTGTTATATTTTTTACCACATTTCCTTTGAATCCTTATTTGCGTAAAACCATTCAGCTGCTGGCTCATGTTAAATGAAGCCACTCATTGAAAACAGGATATAGATCCTCCCACACGAAACAAGCTACCTTACCTCACCCCACCCCTTTGCACCATCAAGAGTTCAAGGTTTTCCTTATAATGCATTAGAAGATGGTTCAGAAAACAGATATAGTATGTTTTAGTACTTTGTTTTAAACAGATGTAATATGTTTTAGTTTAGCACTAATAGTTCAATGGTGAATTTTATACTCTCGGATGCATTTCATCTTTTCAAGATGCAGTCTCCCACAGAATTATTGAAAATTTCATCAGCAGCATAAAGGGGAAATAATTTGTTTGGAGATTCCAATATCAATTAATAGACTTTATATAACTACTACTACTAGTACTACTACACGGGTGAAAAGTTTCATTATTGAACAGAACGTGATATTAATAATCCTTATATGAGATCCAGTATAAATATAAATGCAGCACGTATAGAATTCACTAAAACTTGTATATTTATACATTCGTATAAATATTGCATATCAGTATAAAGAGCTTATTGGAGTGCATTCACAGGATGTACGAGGCGGATAATCCATGTTAGAGAAATTGCCACTGATGAAATTCTTTAGAATCATTGGTTCGTAATTTGTGAGTGAAATTTATCACAAACAAAAAACCGAATTCATTTGGTCACACTCACAATTTGTGATTCGAACAACAATACTTTCCGGAAGACTGTGAGCTTCTACCTCGCGAACTCTAAGTTACAAGCACGACCGAAGACCAACCACCAGCCGGAGCTGTCTGCCCTGGGTGACCCGCCACCCGGCATCACATCCCCCAGGACCTTCCCCCATCCCACCCCTCACTCTCACTTCCCCTCCTCTCCCCTCCCCTCCCCACTCCTTGAGAGGCGTGAGGATCGCTGCGACCGCGCGCTATCTGTCGCCGGAGTGAATAATGGCCCTCACGCCCGCCCGCCCGCCTGCTCCATATTCAGAGCCCGCGAGGCGTCGGGGCAAAGGTGGATCAAGACAGAGAAAGATGGCCGGTTGGGGTTGAGGGTTCGTTTCAAGATTCCGCGGATGAAACGACTAGGGCGGGGCTCATGTTTTGTGTTCGCGCGCGCGTGTGTGTGTGTGTGTGTGTGTGTGTGTGTGTGTGCGCGCGCGCGTGTGTGCGTGTGTGTGTGTGTGCGCGTGTGCGCGTGTGCGCGTGCGCGCGTGTGCGCGCGTGCGTGCGCGCGTGCGTGCGTGCGTGCGTGTGTGTGTGTGTGTGTGTGTGTGTGTGTGTGTGTGTGTGTGTGTGAGTGGGCGTGAGTGTGAGGTTTTGTACTGGGGGAAAGTTGCAATCTTACAGAATGTTCACAATCAAAGATATCTGGATACGACACATGGCGAAAACTATCCAGCTTATCTGGCTTTTGCTTCTACTGACACTAGTGTAACTTCATTGCGTTTCTACTGACACTAGTGTAACAGCAATTTGATGTACAATATTTTAAGAAATTTTTTAGAAGAATAAATGAATCTATGAAACGCTTCTAAATAATTACGTATTCACACATGACACGTTTATATGTATTTTATACAGCCACGTTTACTGTTAAGGTAAATAATTGTTCATTAATATTTTATTGACTTCTCTTTTAGCAAAATTTGAATACTCATTGTTTAATTGAGAGAGATTATAATAGGCTTTGTGTAACTCCTCGCTTAATTTTAAAATTAAAAATAAATAAAGAGATCAATGAAGTACATAACAAGACAAAAACAACAGCGGCACAATGAAGCAAAATTTAACACATGAAAATCATATATATTAATTGTAAACATGAATTAAAAGAAATAATCAAACTTTACGGACAATTAAATGACATGTAAATCAAATGTTGCCATCCTCCTCACACACATACACACACCCATTATTCAAACGTCTTGTACATTATATATAATAATACGATTAAACTTTGATATGAAATACTTGCTGTAGTCGTGGAGACTTCACCTGGCTCTGTTGATATTTTTAAAACATGAATGAATAAGTACATGTACAATGTAGTGGTAGTCTAGGTAGTGTAGTGTATATAAACTATAGTGCAATAAAATGCAGTGTATAGGCACATCAATTAGCTATATGGCATGACCGAAGAAAGTTAGAGTGAAAGTGTAGTGTAGTGTAATGTAGTGTAATGTAGTGTAGTGTAGTGAAGTGAGGTGAAGTGAAGTGACAGAGTGGGAGTGGAACTAAATTCGTATGATTAAAAAGCTAACTTTAAAAATTCACATTGTGATTCTAGATTTAAAAAGGAAAAGAAATAATATGACTGTGTATCTAAGTGTTTGTATGAGTTTTTATATGTATGCACAGGAGGTAGTTGTAATTTCTTTTAGTATGTTTTTAAATTGTTTTTTACATTATAATTGTCTTTGTATTGTAAATGTAAATATACTTAGTATGCTTATGGTTACCACCTGGCAATCAGCTAATTGTAGCTCAATAAATATTTATTATCATTATTATTATCATTATTATTATTATTACCTTATTATATATTTATATTATATACATTTTATTAGATACAACTTATCTCTTAAAAATATGTTATTGATGTACATTAGGTCTTTCCAAACAGTTTTTGTCACCTCATGATCAAACAACTGAAAATGAGTCGATCCCTCACAGTTATGAACTTTACTCACAGTAATAAACCTCCAAAATACTCGATCATAATATTTCGATCGAAATATTTTCCATTGCAAGTATATCGAAACTAAGGTTTTATTTACTAGTTAATAATTCTTATAAAAATACACGTTTTGAGAAATTTCATTCACATTTGTAAAAAAATTGTTCAAAACTTCACTAGCAAAACTTTAAGCAATATGAACAGGAGAATTGAAATAAAAATGCCAATTACATTACGTTCTCTTATGAAAATAACATTTTTAAAACAAATGAACTGAAAAATTATATTTCCGCACGATGCACATGCTTGCGCATGCAACTATATTCTTCCTCAGTACTTTGAATAAAGAATGCATGCGCAGACACGAAGTTTGTGGTTCAAGTTTCATGCACAAATACGAACATTCGTGCGACTCATGACGATGAAGACGATACAAACATCTCTATCTTTTTAATTAATTTGGTGCTATGATTTGAAATTGTGTTATATTTTGAACTTACGAACAAATAGTTTGTAATTTAATAATTATTAGATGGAGAATGTATTCAATTTTTCACTGCCGTCCATCTCCGAATTTTTATTGAAACTATGATAGAATAAAAAAAGTTGAAACGACCCTTCCTGAATGATATCCTAATTTTGGAATCACCTGTTGTACATGAAAACAATGCTATAATGATATTAGTGCAATGTCTTCTTTTATATTATATTAATACTCTACTTAATTATGCGTCATTGAATGAACTAATTTTTGCAGACGATTGGAATGTATCCCGTTTTCGGGGCGTGAGAGTTTTGATATATCGTTTCAAAGTATTTTATTTTTTCCTTCTACAATACACACTTTTCTGTGAAAGTCCATTGCTTGTAGTTACTTGTAAGTCCCAAACAGGTGCATCGAATTCTCGCATTTTATCTTCTGAACAAGCGATTGTTTTCACGAGACGGTTCGCGCGGAAAAATTTGAACCTCAGTCTATACTATTTTGTATATAGTTTTGTTTGAGAATGTTGTATATTCTTGTGATGTTTCATAACATTTACACTAACATTTTATATGTAAAAATCCATTGCTCATCATATGATTGCAGGCCGCGTGTCAATTTTCAGAAATTATTTTCATCTCTCGGGTGTGTCTGGAGAATCAGAAAGTTCCCCCATGCCCTCGTACTTTAGACACGTGTTGACAAACCCATCCAGGGCATTGTGCACTGAGCCATTGAATTGAATTCATGCCTTATTTTACCTGGCGAGACTCAGGCCATGAGACCTGCTTTTCCGTCTGACCATGCACATTTTGCTACGCTCCTTTCACCAACTAGAGGGAAAAGAAGGTATTACTTGGGCGACGAAACAGGCACTTAGAATTTAGCTCAGAGGCTTCATTTAGGCTTGAGGATCTTTTACATGCAGTAAATCTACTAACATGGGACAACCGGCTTTACTTCCCCTCCGAAGGAAGGCGTACGAAGGATTTTTCGCCCTTACAAATTCACGGCTTCAATTGGGTTTAACTCGGGCATAACAGTCCGATACGCTAAACGTTACACCATCGCCGCTGCAATGCGATTTGCGATAGCCTACATTTCCTGAGGCACAATCCAAGTTGACTCGATCACCGTTCAGGAGAATAAAGCATTACTGATATTCCGAAAATACCCCTCGAATACAATTGCAGACCCAAGTTCGCAGTATTCAACCTTGGTCTGTCCTGAGATCAATACTAACAGGAGTGCTGTCAAGGGCGATACCTAAAATAGCACAATATTTGTATTCAGAACAAAAACAAGAAACAGAAGTAGCAGGAAAGAATACTAACAAGACAAGATGTAAATTTTTTCCGACAAAGCATCCCGTGAATACGAAATCTGAAATAAAACAGTAGTTTACAAATCATATTCATTGTTTGTTTGCAAGATTTTGAAAGAGTGTATAACTGATCTTTACACGCACATTCTCAAATTAACATTAAACCTGTGTTCTGTGCATTATATGAAAGAAAAATTAAAAATCTTGCATCAGCAAATTTTGATGAGTTTTATCCTTTTACATTAATAATTTTAAATAAAAGATATTCAATAAATGAAGTTAAGGATGTAACTGTCACATTAATACCGAATTATATTAATACATGATATTAGAAGATTTTTATGCAACAATCTTCCATTGGTGACCACTTCTTCCAAGCGATCACTTACTACATTCATAAGCAAGACGAGACCCCTACGTCAATATATATTATCAAAAGTCACCATGAAAATGTACATGTATTTTATAAACAATTCAACAATGATAGCTAATTACACTAAATATTGATACATTATAGTATGTTATCGGCTAAAATCATATTCAGAGACGTTAAAGTCTAATATGAAATTGATTTATGATAAAAATTGATCTAGACAGTACATATCAACCTGTAATAAATGGTATATACTAAGCAATATACAACAAATATATTTAAATCTGACAATGTGTAGCATACAAATTTAGCACTCCGACAAGCACTATTGCACCTACACGTCGTATTGAGGGTTTTTTCCTAACCAGGTATCTCTGATCAGCGGGGCAAACCTCAGTCGGGACAAGCTCTAAGCTCCCGACCGGTCTCCCGACATGTGTGGCACGGTAGTGCGCAAAGTAAGTGTGTGTAAGTAAGGGGGATGAGGATAGGTCAAAGGAGAGGAAGAAAAGATCGCGCGCGGTCCGTGGCTCGATTGTTAGGGTTCTACTCGGGCAATCACCTGGTATTAATTGGAGAAACCACGGATAACTACCGATCAAAACATTCGGTCGCTAGAATTCTCCTCAAAATAGCGATGGAATTCGAACTAGCTATCTAGCTAAAGTGAAACATCCTTTCAATGTACGAATTAAAACTCCAGGACCTCCCGGTCACAGGAATTGCACCCGTTACATATTTTATAACCGAGCAATAATACAAAAACAATGTTTACTAGTTTACTATAATACGATTATAGTGTGCAACCTGAAAGTTATTACAAAACCTTATACACAAGAAGATTTATCTTCATGATCAAATCACCTTTATCTTAAAGAAGGTAAATTTTGGTATTCCAATTCTTAGTAGACACAGTATTGTACGATATATGTATGCGGTTAAGTGAAAGAGCAGACCTTATGATCTGAGATTATTCACAACAGCACATAAATAAAATCACAGCAGAGTTAAGAAGCAATATAGTTAATTATTATTGTACCGTATTTCCTCCAGAAATAGTAAGCAATTATTAGCAGAATTTAGCACAAATGTTCCACGCGTTTAAAAAAAGTACCTGTTCTGGCAAAAAATTCTAGATGGTTCTAGTAACAATCAACCGCGCATCGCATTCCCCTCAAGGAAGGGAGTGGAGCTTTTTTTCTGTGTGAATTCTTTCTCTGTGAAATTCCAAACCATATTTTGTCCTTGTGTCCGAAGCAAGCAACTGCTTTCGATGATTAATGCTGCAATTGTACCTCAAAAACTCGCGATAACAACGCAAATGATTTATTACGACGACGCGCAGCAATAGGGCCGGGGTAGGACAAGAGAATTCGCCTGCGGTGCTGTGGTGAAACTCTCCGATCGATGTTTTGCCTTCGACTAGTCGACAATCCCTGAAGAAACTGCAGGGGTGACCGCTCCTCGCGTACCGTAATACACTGGTGTTTCACGGGTTGCATATACGATACACGGCAGGGCGCTTTGAATCTCTAACAAAACTCGAGTTTAATAAGCGTATAGTTGCTCATGTAATTGTTAAATGTGTAATGATATATGGATATTTGATAAGACATAAAAATAAAAAGTACAAAGAAATTTGTGTTTTGAGTACTGGAAAAAGATGTAGGTAAAGTGTTATAGAACAAGATTCACTATCTATTATGTGCAATAGACATGTTTTGCAGAAAAAAGTAGAAAAGAATTAATTCATTAAGTAAAAAAATATTGAAACAAAATAGAAATAGTGATAATTTTATCAGAATGAATAAAAATAACTGTTCTTTCTTCATGTTCTAATAAAAAATGCTTAAATAAGAATGATTATTACAAGTTATGAACCCCAAATAATAAAATATAATATTTTCTATTGCAGTATTATTAACTTTACTTTATACCTACAGTATAAAG
This sequence comes from Teleogryllus occipitalis, assembly GCA_011170035.1. Classification (NCBI taxonomy): domain Eukaryota; kingdom Metazoa; phylum Arthropoda; class Insecta; order Orthoptera; family Gryllidae; genus Teleogryllus; species Teleogryllus occipitalis. The sequence goes on along the minus strand of BLKR01001843.1, from coordinate 174,247 downwards.
TAATAGCATGATAGCAATACATTCAGTTTTTAACACTATTTCAGCAATGTAAATGACTTTAGATGAACTTTCATAGTCTAATTCAGAAACACGAAAGTCCTATAAGGTTCATAAACATTTCTTACAGAAAACTTTACAAGGTGCCTAAACCTGAATTAATAATTTCGCAGCTCAGAGCAGGCACAATAAATGAGCGGATGTTGTCGCTTTTGTGCACCTTTTTACTCCGAGAAACAACCGTATTTCTGAGGCAAAACTCGCAGAGCAAATTTTACGCGACAGGAGGTCGGAGACAAATGTGTCAGACATGCAACTATCCCTTTCCCTTCCCCGCAAGGGAATCCGTCGCAGCACCCAAAATACAGCAGCAACGGCCCGAGGCGTACTTGTGTAAACTGGAGTCCATGGAAAGCACTGGGTTTCGCCCTTATTCACTAAAGCGGAAGCAATACTTAATTGTACTAATTGAAATAGTAATATTAACAATATTACATGTGTTTTAGTTTTATAGCGTAAACAATAAATGACTAAGATGTCGAATAACAACATTACCATATTAGAGCCACATTAATTAACATTAAATTGAAAACAAGTTAAGTTTATTTTATACTGAAATTTGTAGTTATTGAAAGAATAAGTAATTGAGTCTCTTAATAAATGCCGCTTACAATACTGAATACAGAGGAGGCGAAAAAGTTGAAAACACTCATTTCATTTTCATTCCAAAATCATTTCATTCCATTCAATCAACTATGGAAGAATGTTTACAGAAAAATATTTCAGAATTTAACCCGTCTCGTACGAATTGGTTTTCCCCTTATTTCATTAATAATAAGTAAGTTAATAACATATTTATGTTTTGGCGGGTATTTTTGTATAAATCTTTTGTTAATTGGTAACAAATTGCAGTTCAAATCAAATATTCCAAACAGTACGGATTTGCATGGAATGCATTCATGAGTGATTTGCTTTTCAATCTATGAAAATCTGTAGCAACCGTATTAATCAACGTATGTTTTCATGCAATGACCTATCTACCTTTAAATGCTTTTTTCTGGGGTAAACTTCTGACAACACCAGAAACGGTTCTGTAATTTATTCAAAATTTTAAAGATTTAAAATATATTTTACGAAGTATTATGCGTTTGAATTCGAAGAAACCATCTTGAGGGATTGTTTGGGTATTTAGATTGACTGAATGTTACTCGAGGAAGAAGATTAGCAGTTAGACCAAGAGTCTATATGGTCAAGTAAGGAAGAGAAGAATAAAATATAGAAGATAACCTAGCAATACAAAATTCCAATGATCTGATGAACGGTAGTTCGTTTTTGAGTTGTTAAATTCTGATGAACTACAGAGCTTTATATAATATGACGGAGAAATATATTTTGAATTTTTTTTTAATTTGTCGAGATTTGAAGCAGCAGTCTCCCTATTATGGAGAAACAAAGGTCAATGAGGGGCGCAGAATATATTTGATAATCGATTAGACTGAATCAATACCGAAATTAGAATTTTTCAATTAATAAATGTGTATAGTTTTGATATTTTAATAAATGTTTCATCAGCAAATAATGATTTGTTTCCTTTTACAGGTAAACAAAGCATCTAATCCAAGAACAAAGAAATATACAATAAACTAAACGTCTTTTACCCACCGAAAGGGTGAAAACAAAAAGTAAGTAATTTCAAATGTTACAGTTACTATATTACTCGGAAATGTTTTCCCACAAATCCGACTCCTTCGAGCTTTTTATAATGTTCGCCTTCACTCTCCCGCTATCTGCGTCTCTGTCACCGTGCCCTCCCCTATTTTCCACCACACCACGCGTGGAATCCGTCGCGTCGCGGCTCACCGCTGCATTCTGCATCAGCCGGTTCATCCCCGACTCAGCGACGCAAAGAACGCGCGGCGGTTTTTGCCGGCGCTGTGGCACGCGGTTGTGCCCGCCGCGCCTCGAGCGGCAGCCGGCGCCGCTGAGCGAGGGAGAGAGGGCCCGAAAAATGGAGAAACAGAGGGAGAGAGAGAGACAGACAGAGGGAGAGAGAGAGAAATACAGACACAGAGAGAGAGAAAGACAGGCAGACATGGAAAGGGAGAGGGAGAAAGACTGACAGAGGGAGAGAAAGAGGGAGAGAGAGAGAGAGAGAGAGAGAGAGAGAGAGAGAGAGAATGGGATGGAGGGGGAGAAGAAGTGTGAGGTTGAGCGGAGCCTCAAGATGTTTTGCACGCGGACTCCGCTGCGCTGCGCTGCGCAATTTGGCAACAGCTGCTGTATGAGCGCGCTTTTTAATGAACAATTTAGAGAATATTGCTGACTTACATGTATTCATGTGTAATACAACTAGAAGTAATTACGGACTAGTCAAAACACAAGCGTGTGCTGTGTACCTGAATATATATGGTGGAATATTTTCTGCGAAATGCACAGCCTATGGGATCATTGTTGCTACATCTGTTTAATAACTGTGAAAATGAAGTGAACTAAATATTTTGCATTTCCTTCTCCTCTTCCTTGTCTTACACTACATTAAATATCATTCAGTTACATTAAATGACTTTAGAACTAAAGATATTAAACTACTAAAACACTTTTGAACTAAAGATAAATATGTGTAGATATATTCGCATTAAGAAACAAATTGTGTGAAACAAACAAGCTCAAACAAATGTATTGTTTTTCACCTTTTCAATTATCATTAACAATAGGTTTTACATGCACCAGTCGAGGCCTAAATAAACAGAAAAGAACGTATCAATTAAAAAATAAATGTTAATTATTAAGAGACAATGTTTCTCAACAATCCCATGACTGTCATAAGTTTAAAACCTCTCGCCATTTTTTGATAATTAATATCTATTACAAAGTACGTTGGCAGTCAGTTTGAAGGGTATCCTCAAGTAAGTTATAAGATGTAGTTTGTAGATAATTGGTGTTTAATGAATGTTGTATTTTTGTATTGTATGATTGATATGATCAAATGTACTAAGTACTTATTGGAACATAATGGTGAGTGTATTTAATGTAAATAGTTTTTATGAGTATGTAATGATACAGTGTGTTTATAACTTGTAATTATTATGTAACTAGGATGTGAATACATTAAATTATAATGTGAAAGTGACTAATGTATTGAATACATAATAGATTTAATCACTGAGTTTCGACATATACGTAATATTTATATAACTTTATAACGTATAATTTTATATACGTAATGATTTGAATTTATTGATTTATGTTAGCTATGTAATTGTTTATTAACAAATTTGTATCCTGACGATGAAGTAAAGGTGGGCTCCGAAACGTCCCGAAGATATGATTGTATATGATGACTAGCTGATATGTGAAGTAATACATGGAATCTAATATTGCAAAGCAGTTTTCTAAGATCATGGGAGAACAGAAGTTAATAAATTACGTTAACGTCACAATTTACGCTTACTTTTATCACAAGAACTTACAAAAAAAGAAATAAATTATGTAGGTTCAAATGGTATGATTACATACAAAGTGAGTATCATGACGACATAAAACGAATGAATCCCATAATGTTTTGTCAAGTGTTAGAACAGAATTTTCGTTTTTATAACTGAAGGATGAACAGAAATGTTTGAGCTTTCCACAGCCGCTGGCAGGTTAATCAAAGTCAAGAGGTAGAACGAAATTCACTTCTCCCAAAGCACGTCATACACAGTTTTTAACTGTTTCTGATGTTAAATAAATAAAATCAAAAAAGCGCAAATACACTATTTGGTTAGAGTTAAATTTAGAAGAATTTTGTGATTCATGACGGAAATAAACTAAAATGGTGAATAGAGGAAACCACAACTGAATCAAATGACATTATGCGGTTTCACTACTAATTTTTACGCTGTTTTATACTTGAAATAAGCGCATAATGGGCCAAAATACGGTAAATGCTCTGCCAGATAGCTATTTAACTGAGCATTCACAGTAATGAGTGAGATGATGACCTCATTATTGTTATTGCTGCACACACACACAACATGCGATTTTTTTCAAAATCGAGAACGCTTCTAACGGGTATTGTAATCACATCAACAACCTTGTCGATAATTGGCCGTGTTGCATTGTTATTTCTTGAAAAATAGCAGGATGATCGTCGATGACACACTCCAAATTTTTCAGGAAATAATCGGAGCTGTTTTGCGGTTGAATTGTGTGACTAACTCAATGTTAATTCGAAGTAACTTTATTTATTTATTTATTTTACGTCAAACAATTTTACTTTCATATTTACTCGTTTATAATTCTCATTATTACCATGTTCTTAATGGAAATGGATGTTTTCTTCATATATGTAGCATGTAAGAAGTAAATTTAAAATGTTTCCATTCTTCTGAAAAGTTGCAGAAAACCTTCAACTGGGAGACAATTTGATATTGACGTGTGGGATATTATTTTTTACCAACATTAGAAAATTTTAATGGATTTCAGGGAAATAAAACGAAAATATATAAATCGAAAATCTCTAAATGACCGAAGCTTTGGAGACTCGACTCTTTCTAAGGTGAGATTCCACCCAAAAAATGAGAAAAATATTGAATTTTGTTTATTTAATCTAAAACAATCTCTAGACTTTTCTGAACATTTAGATACATTTTTGTTGAAAAATTGTTGTTTTTTTTATTATTTTATTGTATTCTAAATGTGCATCAGCACAGACAGGCTGATGTTTCAGAAGTTCCATTGTTTTGCATAAACAGACATAGTTCTGACACTTGACTCTGGAAGGCTCCGGTTTTCAGTTCCATATTATCTTGTTTACCTGTGCACTTTGGCGAGCGTGCTGTTCTGTATTTTTAAAGTTATGTGTTATTTTCTTGATAAAGTAAATTTTAAAGATAAAGTAATTTTTAAAGTTATGTGTTAGCTTCTAGATAACAGCAATAACGAGTATAATTCACAATATAGAGCAGAGCATTTTCCGTAAAATAATACAATCAATATGCTAGATAATCCTTAGTAAAAACTTCAGGAGCGTTTCCTCAAAATACAGTTTTTTGTTATAAATGACCCGTTTTCTCATAAACTATTAAATTAATTTTATTGATTCTTTTACAGATTACTCAACTGGATCTACATATGTGAAGTTAGCATTGTTTCAATTTTATAAATAAATTTGTCATTAAAGTTTGGAAAAAATGGAGGTCCGAGCAAAAAATTATATTTCAGTTTCCTCCAAAGCAATTCTTTTCAATGTAGATCAGTACAACATCAATGGTATAGATAATATAAAGTAAAAAAATAATCCGTATCTCTAATACTTTTCTTCAAAGTACAGTTCCTTCAATGTACTAGTTGATGTAAAAATCCTTTCCGCTCACTGACAGTTTAAGATTTGACACCTCTTTTCAGACGCGGAAATTGACTAATAAAACCTATGAGTCTATGGCCTTTGATTACAACATACTTTGAGTCGCAATTTCTAAGAACGTAAAGGGAAATATTCATCGAAAACTCTTTCAACAAATATTGTAGGAGTATAAGTTTGTATCAATGAAACATTTCATACATCGGAGAGGACCGTATAGAAGACAAAACTGTTCAATAAATTTTCCAATAACAATTGCATATATTGTACCTTTACTTCTTCTATATTCTCAATACCATCACTAACAACACCACAACCATAAAATTATAATTATCGCTTGTATAAAAAAAGACGAAATTCAGGAAAATAAACACAGAAAGAGCGTTAGATCACAGAAAGATCTGCTTAATGGTTGTGATCAGAAATACGGGTTGACATCGCGATCCCTTCTACTCGACCGAATCCAACCAGTGCACTAAGAAACGTCAAGAGGAGTCCTTGGAGGACGCGACCTCCTCAGGGGGAGTAAAGAGGGAGGGCGGAGAAAGAGAGGGCGAAAAAAGGGAGGGCGGAAAGAGTGAATTCCCAAAGGGGAGGCGGTCCCGTGGAGACCTCTCCGTCGCTCCTCACCCTCCGCGCCCTAACGCAACTGCGCGCCCTAACGCAACTGCGCGCCCTAACGCAACTGCGCGCTCTAACGCAACCGCGCGTTCTAACGCAACTGCGCGCCCTAACGCAACTGCGCGCCCTAACGCAACTGCGCTCCCTAACGCAACTCCGCGTCCTAACGCAACTGCACACCCTAACGCAACTGCGCGCCCTAACGCAACTGCGCGCCCTAACGCAACTGCGCGCCCTAACGCAACTTCGCGCCCTAACGCAACTGCGCGCCCTAACGCAACTGCGTGTCCTAACGCAACTGCGCGCCATAACGCAACTGCGTGCCCTAACGCAACTGTGCGCCCTAACGCAACTGCGCGCCCTAACGCAACTGCGTGCCCTAACGCAACTGCGCGCCCTAACGCAACTGAGCGCCCTAACGCAACTGCGTGCCCTAACGCAACTGCGCGCCCTAACGCAACCTCACGTTCTAACGCAACTGCGCGTCCTAACGCAACTGCGCGCCCTAACGCAACTGTCCGCCCTAACGCCAACTGCGCGCCCTAACGCAACTGCGCGCTCTAACGCAACCGCGCGTTCTAACGCAACTGCGCGCCCTAACGCAACTGCGCGCCCTAACGCAACTGCGCTCCCTAACGCAACTCCGCGTCCTAACGCAACTGCACACCCTAACGCAACTGCGCGCCCTAACGCAACTGCGCGCCCTAACGCAACTGCGCGCCCTAACGCAACTTCGCGCCCTAACGCAACTGCGCGCCCTAACGCAACTGCGTGTCCTAACGCAACTGCGCGCCATAACGCAACTGCGTGCCCTAACGCAACTGTGCGCCCTAACGCAACTGCGCGCCCTAACGCAACTGCGTGCCCTAACGCAACTGCGCGCCCTAACGCAACTGAGCGCCCTAACGCAACTGCGTGCCCTAACGCAACTGCGCGCCCTAACGCAACCTCACGTTCTAACGCAACTGCGCGTCCTAACGCAACTGCGCGCCCTAACGCAACTGTCCGCCCTAACGCCACCTCACGTTCTAAATCCAAGACAGTCTACATCATTCCCTCTCTCCCCGTCAACGTCGATTCCTTCCATCCACATTCTCCTTCCTCCACGGCCTCCCCTCACCCCAGGACTCCCTTCCCTGAAGTCATCTGACCCTGTGACCTCCACCTTTTCCAAGCCCCCAACATCTTCCGCTCTTTCCCTGACCTTCACAACCGTCTCGCATCTTGCGAGAAGCAGAAGAAGACTGTAGAGGAAGGAGAGAAACGCCGCGATCCATCAACATGTCAATTTTACGAGAGTTGTGTTTTATTTAGGCGAATGACCGTGTGGTCCGTGCCTCGGACGGGACGCGCGAAAGCGGGGTGGCGCGCACGGCAGGAGAAGCACCGACAACAGAGGAGTTTATTAAGGGGCTTAACCTATCATCCCTGCTTTCCTCCGAAATTTTCCACAATTGTTGACAATTGTTATCTACACCAACAGATACTAAAATAAGATTGCAACGTGTTTACGGGCAGGCCTGGATAAACATATACCTGAGGCCTCATGAAACGATTATGCATGGAGAGAATTTCAATTTTTTTTCTAAAAAAACAATAAGATATGAAAGACGAAACTTTCACTAAAGGTTCAGGAAGGTTCGAATACAAGTATTGAACGATAAAACAGTACGAATCTACCTAAACGATCATTAGATGGTAAAACCTGCGCAGGGGTCCATCGTCCCTGCGCCCGATATTACCAACAACAGAATTAGTTGACGATAAACCTCAGATATAATTTCGATTTATAAACTTCAAAAGTGTCCGTTATTTACTTTATTCGGCGTTACGATAGGACATTAGATAACAGAAAATAACAAATCAGACAGACCTCTCTTGGTCCGCTGCTGCTTTTTAAAATCGCAATATATTAATTTAAAATCGTAAAATATTTTATAGTAAGATTGCTAGTAGTTTGAGAACGATACCTCACATCACCACAAGGTAGGGAAAAAATCCTAAAACATTTCCATGAAAATTGTCTTCCTAAATCCTGTGGTGATCCGCTAATGAGATGATAAAGAGGCAATCGTTTGAAAATAATGGTATCTGACGTTTCCGCCAAAACAGTGATAATTGGTTTTAACGAAGGAAAGAAAATAGCTTTCTGCGTACGTATATTTCAAGTGTATATAAGAACAAACAACAATGATAATTGTCTCGTACGTCACTGCATGTACAGCTAGTTTTGTATGAACAGTCGTATTACATTTCTTTTCTCCTTCTTGTTACCTACATAAAAAGAGAAAGTCTTGCAATCGAGCGCCGGAAATGAGAGATTTTTCGACAGAAAAACTATTATTGCTCAGTAATGAAAAAGTGGATAAATCTTGTACCTGTATGTAGTAAATGACATCCTCCATCACATTGTGTAGTCAGAACCCCTGTTTTGTAGGATCTAGAAACCGAAAAATTAATTTACTGTCCATTCGTCTATGGTCAACGCAAGCAACTAAATCGTTCAGATAACTTTCTCGAAAACTGATATTTCCCTATCAATCTGAACGAACTAATAGCCCAGCGTGTTTAAAACGGACATTTTGATTTTGAGGGTATTTTACATGAAACCGCAACATTCTCTACATTTTCTCACAAGTGACACCAATTTTTTATTAAACTTAGTCCTTGGATGGCGTGAAACACTATATAACTTGCGTGGATCTCATTTTTGTTCATTAATTGTAAGAAATATAGGCGTTTTTTAAACAATTACTATCTTTAAAACTGCTCATTTTTTCTATAAAATAAAAAATAAAAGTACCCTTATAAGTGTAAGACTCTTTATAAGTGTCAAATAACAAAAAAAAATTGTTACTAGCCTCATTGTCGCCGATCATTCTATTTTAGAAAATTGAAGAAAGGGACAATGCAAAAGTATTATATTGAAGATAGAGATTCAATAAAATATGTTATAAAAATCAGATTTTTAGAAAAGGTCATGTACTTTTTTTGAAGACAGTAGTTTTCACATAATTTCTGTTTTCAAGTTATACAGTTTATATAAAACACTTCTCAAAAATGGCTCCAACTTTTTTGTTTATATTTTTTTACAGATAGAACAAAGGCGATTCGAAAATGATGATCTCATTTTCGTCGAACTCACTGAATTTTCAAAAATTCCAAAACATAAAATAATGCGAGAAATTTCGTGTTGTTGTAGCACCACTAGTCACTACAAAAAGCGAAATATCAGGTATCATTCTGAACATCAGAGTACCTCTCGTAACAACTCAAATAACGTATTTAAAAGGCCATGTTCCGTGGGTTTTCGTATGTCGTCGCCTCCCCTCCTCTGTACTCCTTCCCCCTCCCCGACCTCCGCCGTAGCTGGTGAAGGGAGAGTCTCCTGGCGTGGCCCTTAACGTCGCTTGCCCTCGTGCGTGAGGAGCTCATTGGCGGAGGGGGTCGCGGCCTCGGCGGCCGCTTGTTCCTGTTTACGAGCTCGTAAAGGCAACGAACGGATGCCTCTTTCGGCCCACGCTCGCAGGCTCAAGGCAGTCGCCGGCGCGGGAAGCGGGTCGCCACAGCGCCCTCAGGTGCGCACCTTGCGAACCTGCTCGACTACCTCTCGCTCCTTCGTTCACGGTGGAATAGAAACCAGCGTACCCCTGCGGGAACCCCACACTCTTCCCTATTTTTCCATTTCCATATTAAGTCTGTAATACATATTTTTCTCCAAGACCTTCTGATCCTCCAGCACTTGTATGTCTCCTTGTAATTGATAACAATTCAATACAATACAACCTTGTCAAAACAAATTATTCTTATTTAATATTACCGAGCAGAGAGGTATACCTGTGCAATTTAATCGCCTGCAATATCAAGTAAGTAGTTTAATTTCACACATAGTTGCGGCTTCGGCACGGCTCTGAACAGGTGAGGTAGAAATCCAGAAGCGTCCAACCAGTAAAAATGTAATAGAATGTTCAAGAAGACCTCATCCTGTAGATTACTGAATAGCATATATTTCCTTGACGCCACTGGCCCTAAAATTTCCATTTTAAAACCCTAGAACGCTTCGTTTAGGAGTTATTTAACAAAATATACAGATTCAAAAATTCTGACGGTGTTGTGGGTTATAATTTGACATGAATATTTAAATGCATTTTTGCAAACAAATCCTTCATATACTTAAAGCAAAAGTGCAATTCGTCACGTCTACGTGAAATCTTTCTTCAGAGACCTCGTTTATAAATAATGGTTGTGGGTGAGAGCCGTGAAAGGTATGTATACTACTGAAATAATGTAGGAGACTATGAGCTACGGAAGTGGAAATTTACTGGGCTAGAATCATTAAAAAGTAGCACTATAAACATGTCAGTCACCCCCGCGCCAGCGGACAATAAATATTTTATTTTTACTGATACGTTATTGCTTGTTATTGCCTGCGATACGCAGCTCGATATTCACTCCATAACTTTGTGGATTGAGAGGATCGTGGTGAGCAGGGAATTATGAAAACAGTTGAATGGTGCTACATGTTCTCTTATGGAAAGAGTTATGAGAGTGAATTATGAAAGAAATATGGAAGAGAAATATGAAAAGACTAACCGAGTCAAGTTAACAATCAGTTAATTAGTAAATAAGTAAATATGAATAATTAAAATTTAGTAAATGTATCACGGGCGTTAACTGGTTCTAATTATTGTTAAATGGTTCGAACTGGTCTTTATCTCTCGAGCTTTTTGTCGCCGCTCGATCACCATCACTTGTAGAACGAGTTTGGTGCATAAATAACTAATATGCATAGTGATTGTTCCCTATAGTCAATTTTCCCTATAGTCAGCCTAGGATATGTCTCAGCGATTTCTGAAGAAATATGAAAAGAACAACTGCAATCCCCAAAGTCTAAATATCATTCTGCGTTGAACACCCGCTGGCGGCTGGTAATTCACAGCTGTTCTAAACCTGTGGAACAAAAACCTTTTGGCAGAAACCTCACAGCTGGCGCGTTTTTTATGACCAAAATGCCTTGTTTTGAGGGTGCTGTTTGTTATTTAGGCGCACAATAGTTCTTCTTTCTTCATAGAGACTAATTATAAAAACAAAGAAACAAATAAGAAAAAAGTAAATCATTGCACAGCATGCTTTCAAATAGCCCGTTTGCTACAATTTTACACCTTTGTTACTAATAAGTAATAACCAATCTTGAGCAATTTAAGGCATCAGGCGGTCTGTTAATTTGAACTCGTAAAAATGCCAATGCTTCTATAAATGTAAGCCGGAACGGTTTCTATTATGAAAGTGATTTGTCAAGATTGGTTCGTAGCTATATTTTTGCGCTGTGCAAGATTTGAAGTGGTTATTTTAGTATATTTTTGAAAATTAATTTTTAAATTTTATTTATATACACACATATTTCTAAAACCTCTCAAACTAAACGTATTCAAAAAATTAACACAATAACCATGTAATAAGAAGATGAAGAATGTTATTTGAATCTGACTGTATTACACTTGGTTCAAGGAGGCATACTTGAAAAATTTGACAAATAAAGTTTTTAATTTTGACACCAGGCAAGTCAACGCAATTAAAGCACGTTATGATAAATGGCCCGTCACTCCGGCGACCAGACGGCTCATTCATCAAATTAATCCGCACTTGTGGATGACCGAGTGCGTTCAAGTAGTTATGGATCCGTAAGCTTCCCCGTTAAATGAAGAGAAGTGATTCGCAATACATATAAATAAAATTAAAGCAAGGAGACCTGCGGTCATAGAAGGTATATAATGATTGGACATGTGGGAATACCTTGCCTATTTGAGAGGTAATTAACCGCTGCTCTGAGCGGGCAGAACCGAGCGAGGAAGAATTCAATTTTTGCGACTGATCAGACAGAACAAGAAGAATTAAGTGCAAGGAACGACAGCGTTCTTTGTTGGACCGCCAAATATTGCCATCTAATAGAAAATTCATCCCAAGTAAATTAGTCGTCATCACTAAGATCTGGGGCTTGGTTTGTTAGTGCGCATTTGTTGAAATTGCCACTCTCTATCTTCTTTAGTGTATTTATAGAGCTTGATACATGGTTACTCCGACAATCGCTGAACTCCGATTGGTAGTTCTTATGGTTGTGTGAACAAATGATGGTGTCGCGTGTGTAAATTACAGTGCTCATCGTCATGTAGCTATGAGCGGGATTCAAGTAATGTATCGCTATTGACAAGTAATATAATCATGTACAAATACATTTATTATTGCGATCTGACACTCAGTTCTTACTATATATTTATTTATTTATTTATTTATTTCAGTCATTTTACTATCATTATTGTTCGGCTAGATGATTTTTAAGATAAATTATTTGGATTGAAGAAATGTATATTTTTATGCGCGAACTTGCCTACACAGTGACCCGAGTTTCTAGTACTTATCAGTGAACGTAACAAATTAATCATATACTATGTCATATACTATTTATACCATTACACGGCAGCCATTCATTTCCGGACAAACTTAATTATTTCAAATATTTTATTAAAACTTATTGCCAGCAACCCAGTCCTACTAATCATAGAATTATCAAAAGGTTGTCGTTCACCAATATGCACATATCTAACTTATCATACGTGCAATTCACACTAATATCCACACGCGGTTTGCCGGAGAAAGTTCCTGCGCTTTGCGTTTTACATCTTTACGAGGTCGTAAAGTCATCTGCAAATCCCGGGACGGAGTGTTCTCCAGACCCGCTCCGCGGCACTCTACACTCTGCGCTTTGCACTCTCCAAGAAGTTCTCCGTCTGGCCGCGGGGTGGAGGGGGGCGCTGGGCTCTCAGGTGGCAAGACGCGGACTCCCCGCCCGAGAAGAGCTCCTGTTTGCTTTATAGTTGCGGCGAGAAGTTGGCTGCGTATGGAAGGGTTTGTCTAATACTTGAGAAAGTACATTATTCATGCGGTGAGAGTTCAGATTCTCGGGTTGTCCCTATCCGTAGTAACTCGACACAAGTCTTAACTTCTCGCACGAAACGACTACGAGGTTGTGAAGTTGGCAAGGTTTCTAGTACGTCTGCAGTTTGAGCAATTTACGAGCATTACGAAGCATGTCAATGAACGCGTTACAAGCTTCATTTGTGGTTAACGAAGTGTTTTGTAAGATGCACATATCTTAGCGCTACATTTCTTAATTATATTGATATTTTGTTTGCAAAGTGTCGCATAAATCATAAAGACATTGTTTTTCTAATAATCCTTGTTCAATCAGGAATTGCAGTAAAAAAAATATGATGAATGTAACGATGGAAAGGAGAGTAATCATCCAAATGTATTCATGGTTTCGGACGTGTTCAAATATTTACTTAAAAGAAAGAATTACGAACTTTTCAAGGAAAGGTTTGGACAATTATGGAAACGGAAATTATGAAGTGGGAAAACAGCACTGGTTAGTAAGAGCGGAGCCTAGACAGGAGAAGAAATTAATTAGTTAATAAGTAAACAATGAATAATATGAGTAATTAATAATTTAATAAGGAAACAAGTCATTAAATAAGTATATAAATAAGGAAATCATTGAAGAAATAGATAAACAATCAAATAAAGAAAGAAAGAAAGAAATAATGAATAATAAACAATAAACAATAAACAATAAACAATAAACAATAAACAATAAACAATAAACAATAAACAATAAATAATAAATAATAAATAATAAATAATAAATAATGAATAATAAACAATAAACAATAAACAATAAACAATAAACAATAAACAATAAACAATAAACAATAAACAATAAATAATAAATAATAAATAATAAATAATAAATAATAAATAATAAATAATAAATAATAAATAATAAATAATAAATAATAAATAATAAATAATAAATAATAAATAAGCGCATTAGTTAGCAAATGGGAGTGGATAAATAAGTGCAGAGGGATGGTGCGTGCGATCTTCTGTGGCGCTGTTTGATTTCAGGACCTGAGGAGGTCAGAGGCTCAAAGGAGAATTTGTGACGTCTGCGCCGGGAAATAAATAAATAGTTTAGAAAAGGTTTGGTAGATTAGCATGTTCTCGTCTTCTGAAGGCAGGATTTTCCCTCCTCGTTTTTTCCCCCTCAGTCGTACTTTATTTTCTGCGGTTTTGATGCGATGGAGAGACCATTTGGGGTAAATACCAGAATTCGAAAGGTTAGAACTCTGTAGGAAGTGGGTATTGTAATGGCTTAAAACTTCGTCCTAGGCTCATAGTATCAAGTTATTTAATTTTTAACAATTACATATTAAATAAAAATATTTACTTCCTTAATAGTTTAACTTATTTTACCTTTTATTCATTATTAAAATAGTAGAGGCCTGCAGCAGCAAAAATACAATAACTTATCATTAGATTTCGTCAACTCACATCCAAAGTAGATATTGTTGCACCACAGAGGTCTGCGCTATCCTCATTGAAAATTTACATGCAACATATGGATTATTAAAAATTGTTCAAATATTGAAACTGCAATATTGATTTATTCCCTAGTTAATACCATCATCTTGTTAATGAAAATTACAGAGAAGCGAAGCTCTGTATAAAAAATTGACATTTAAAAAGAGGGAGCTAAATTCCAAATATCTTCTATACTTCGATTTATTTAACGTGGCGCCTCAAGGACACGATCTGGTGAAGAGGGGAAAAATGCCATCCAATCGTGAGCTTCGTTACGATTTAAATTTTTGGATTGGAGCTGCCGATTGGATGCCAATGTCCCTGGCTCCTTCTAGCTCGTGACCTTGAGGAACCACGTTAAATAAATAGGACTATTTTTCTCGGTCAAACGAGAAAATAATCACTGTCATTCCAACCGTTACAATTACAATGCACTCGTGTTATCTACTAATTGTAAACTCACGGTGTACACTCTTATCTCGAAAGTTACGTATTTCGAGTTATACCCGTGCAAAGATGTCAGGAGACAAATTCCGCCCGTTAATCTTTAAATATAGTCCATTCTGTTTTATAAGAAGTACTAATTCAAGAAACAAAGACCAGCTATACAAGTAATGAATGTACACTTTGGACAAAGATAAATTGCAACGCTTCTAATAACTTTATCAACGTCGTCAAAGACAACAGAAAAATGCCCCTCTGATAAACAAATAGAATAACAGACATGTCCTTAATTGGAGAGCAGTCTTAACTTTAATTTGAGAATATTCACGTTTTAAATGACAATATCCCTCCTCCCGCACTCTGGAACATCTAAGAAAACTTAATATTTAGTTTTGTAAAATACTAAGTTTCTTCTTTCTGTTTGTAACATGGATTTTAAAAAAAGATAAGAGTTTCAGTGAATTGTATAGCGTGCTTCAACTTTACATACAGCATAAATCTTATTGAATGTGTGTAGGGGGATAAAAGTAACCCAATACTAAAATTCATGCTGAGTATTATGGCAGCTGTAAGCTTCAAGAGCCTTTCTCCTACCTTATGAACATGTAGCAGAATGACGGGACTGAAAATAGAGAACACGATCTTCCAACAAAGGAATGATTCTTCTTTGTACTGAACTGATGAAAATAAAATAAAGTTGTTCTATGAGACGTTTGAAAGTATGAAATACAGTGTTCATAAATTTCTATATTAAATCAACAAGTATGTACAAGGAATATTACTTTAATTAAGAAGTGAAACTAGCCATAAATCAGTCAGTTATTTTCTAAAAACACACATATTCTCCCCATATTACATCACACAGTTTTTAACTTTTTGACGTTAAAAATAAATAAACATTGACATTTATTTTCTGGGGACAAGAATTCACAGCTCTCCTTTTCTATGCGTGGTTTAAAATAATAGATTGCTTGGATAAGAAATAATTTTAAAATCTTGAAAGTTCAAATTTAACAGAAATGGCCAGTATTTGTGGATACAAATGTTTACTCTGAACTAAAATCCCTAAAAATGCAAAAAAGGTTTAAAAAAATCCATATAATGCTACAACAGAGTTGTGAAGAAAAAGATGATTATGATGAAGATGAAAACTGTCGAAAAGTTACATCCATAAAAAAATCTTCCAATGTTTTTCTTCGTGATAACTTGTCATACCTTGTCTTCCAAACGAGAAATCGCTAGTATAGGCGACTGGTAATTGTAGATAATTTAACAAATTGAGTATTTATTTTTGTGTCTCTATAGAGATCGTGTGTTTCGTCTCTATGAACTAATTTCATGAAGAACTGATAGAGGGCAATAATTGGATAATGATTAAGAAATTGTGGAATGAAAGGTAGAAGCGTGAGAATTCCGATTTTGCGAACCTGAATTTTCTACAACAAATGCCAGATAAATTGCTGATACCTAAAGGTGACTGTTGGTGGTGGCTGACCGAAGCGAATATTATACCTCGGTTCGCAACCACGAAAGGGGCGTTGCCACTGAATCAAGCAGAGGTCTGCTGAAAAGTCAGACTTCTGGTTAAACTGCACACGGTGGCCCGCCACTTTGTCCCATGCGTCTCTCGCCTTTCACTAGACTAGGTTCGACCGGGTCAGACCTCTTCTCCTTCCTTTCCTTCGCTTACATTGGGTTGACTTGTCAAGAAACGGACCTCACCGATGGTCCACTGACAATCGCTAGGCCAGGCCTCACCAAATGTACCTCCCACCAGAGCTTCCTCCCATTTAGTAGGGCGGCACAAATACAAGAATTTGGATCATACTGCCTGCGATTCGCCTTTCATGAGACTGGATCCAAGGGACCCGAGCGCCTCATCTTCCATCCGCCGGGCAGACTCGTCGAGCAGCGGGCGTTACCGGTTGTCCGGCTCGCCAATTGGACCGCCCAATCTAGGGTAGGGTTACTCAAATACAAGAATTTGTGTCGACACTTGCACTAGACTAGAGCCATCGGGCAGCTCAAACACAAGAATTTGGGTCAGACTGTGTGCTACTCGTCTTTCATTAGACTAGAATTAACGGACCCGAGCATCTCACCTTCCAACCACCGGACAGAGTGGAGGAGCATCGGGCCACATCGGTTACCTAGAGACAAGTACATGGACAGGATTCGCCAATTGAAACGCCCACTAGGGCAGCTCTGCCGCAGAGCAGGACAGCCCAAATACAAGAATTTGAGACAGAGTGATTGCTACTCGCTAGACTAGAGCCATCGAGCTCCAGCACCGCACCTTCCATCCGCCGAGCAGTCTCAACCCTGAAAAGCACTGGGCTAGGGCTCGCCAACTGGACCGCCCTCTTGAGCAGCGTTGCTCTAGATGGCGGTGACGACGAAGGCAAGGGAACGGGCGGCGGTGACAAAGGCAATGCTAGCCCACGCGAAGCCATAAAGCAGCACAATTTTAACGGTGCGCAATGAAACTTAAGTCTTTAGGCAATAAAAGAGAAGACTGCGGTTCGCTGAAGCGAGGTACCCGGCCACCAGATAAGATTTTCCTACGTCCTGAAACGCTCGCCGCTTCTAGATGGAGTCTTTTTGTGCCAGGAGTACGATTCGTCGCCGTCGTAAAAACGAGAAATGGAAAGGCCAACCGAAAATGATTGATGTATATGAATGGGATGACGTCATTTTAGATTCATATTAAGCTACGAAACAGACGTGCCGTTGAGGAGTCCAGTGTGAAAATTTTACGTCTCCGAGTGCACACTCTAATGCGTAACTACTCGAAAGTTTATTTATCGTTTTTTGCGATTCATAATAATTCATAGAAAACCATCGGTGGCTCCTTGGTTATCGTGCTGGCTTTCCGCGGCGCAACCCCTGGTTCGATATCCGGTCGGGGCAAAAATTACCTCTGCGATTTCCTTGCAATGTCCCAGTTACCGTTGCTGTGTTAGGATGAGAAAGCTCACTTCTCAGGTTGAAATGGCCAGAGATTCTGCGTAGGGATCGCTATGTGCTAACCACACGTACCTCTTAACCATGGCCGCAAGGCCGGGACGCCGCTGGTAGACTTTAGTTCGTAAAGCGCTGTTGTGCCAAAGTACATGCATACAAACAAAAATCCATTGATCATTATTGAAGAGATATTACGCACAATCCATTATACTACAATTAAAATAATTTACAGAAAAATATGAAAATATGAAAAAACAAAGGTCATAGGTCGAGCGATTTCAAGTTAATTGACATACCAAATGAGATTTTAACGAGAAGAATGACAATCATAATTATAATCAGACTCGAATTAAATTACACAAAAAGTTCGTCCGAATTTTAATAGCAATATTCAACACGAACTCTCAATAATAAAATATCTCTTGTCGGTTCAAAAGCCCTTGTATGCATCAAACTCTTTCGTTTGATTTTGGCAAAAAATCACATTTATGTCACAAACATGCTTAATATTGTTGCATGTAAATTTTTTTCAGTGTACTAGCGTTCAATTCCGAGCTCCTAAAGATATTATATGTCATGATTAGTTTCACGAGAAAACTACCAAAATATTACCGTGAATATCGATTGTTTATTGTCCGTTCTCCCAAAAAGTCAAAATGCTTTTCACGTGAGCAATTCAATTAGAAAGGAAACAGCAGAAAACACGAAACATAAATTGAAACAGCGCCCTCCTATCAGCGCTCTGCAAACACAGCTGCTCGGCATCGCGCCGCATCTGCTGCGCCGATACTCTCATCAGCATCGCCGGCGTTTGTTCGGAAGCGAGCGCGCTTCCTGCTTTCGTCGCGGGCTTCCGGCGCGTCGTCCGCCCCCACCCCTCCCCCACCCATCCGCTCCCCCCTCTCGCTGACATCAGCCAGCGCAGCGGTGACAGCTGCGCCGCCCCTCTCCACCGTCACGCGTCTCCCCTGCCCGGCAGTTTTCGCCCGCCTCGCTCCCTTCTGTTCAGTGTTGCTGCTGCTGTTGCTACCGGTTAGTGCCGTGTCGAGCTGGCTTTGTCTCTTTTCTACCCTATAGTTATCCCGCCTCGTCTCCACTCTCCTGCTCGCTGCTTGTAGCTGTTTCTGCCGTGTTGTCCCCACGCCGTTTCTCTCCTGCTCTACAGTTTTCGCACGCCTCGTCCCTTCCGTTCCAATAACAGTCCATGCTGCTTCTAGCAGTGACATTTGTGTTGTCCCTTCCTCGCCTCTTCTCTGCCCTACGGTTATCCCGTCTGGGTGCCATCCTTCCGTTTCCGGTCTTTTCTGCTGCTAGCCGTTACGGCTGAGTCGTCCCTTCTTCGTTTCTCCCCTCTCTTACAGTTATCTCGCTTCATCTCCGTTCTTCCTTTCTCTGTCAACTCTACGGCTGGGTCGTCCCTTTCTTGCCTCTCCTCTGTCCGAGGATTATCCCGCCTCAGCTCCATGTTTCCGCTCCCTGTCCACGTTGCTGCTAGAGGTTATAGACATGTCATCCCGGCAGCAACCCGACCCGCCCAACTACGATCACCTCGTTTCTTCCCTGTTCACGTTGCTTCTAGTGGTTTCAGCAATGGCATACCGCCCCTCCACTTTTTATTTATTGCATCACTCATCCCACCGCTTCCCGGCCCATCCTCTACCCCGCTCTTCCCGTTCACTTACCCCGCTGTCATTTACGGAGACAGCCTAGCCGCCCCACATCCACCCCTTCTTTGCTTTGTGAGTGGAGGGCAATCAGTGGTGACAGACCCCCTTCTTCCATCTCACTTCGGCTCTGTCCTTCATACCGCCTTGTCCCTCATTGTCACTTCCATCATCTACGACCGGGAGCGGGAGCTCAGTGCATCAACTGATGTCACTGCAGCGCCTCTGACCGGGAGGTCCTAGGTTCCCACTCCCCACGGCGGCTGGATTTTTGACACTAGGTTTTCAGCTAGGTCGAATTCAGTCGCTGTCTGGAGGACAATTCTAGCGGTCGGCTGCTCTGATCGGTAGTTTTCCGTGGTTTCTCCGATCAACATCAGGCGAATGCCGGTGCAGTACCCTACTAAACGGGCCACGGACCGCGCGCGATCTGTCCTTCCTGTTCCTTGTCCTATCCTCTCCCCTTACACACACACACCAACATGCACTACAGTACCACATATTCCTGGAGACCGGTCGGGAGCTTAGAGCTTTTCCCGGCTGGGGCGGTGCCCCGCTGGTGGTAGAGTCCTGGTTAGGGGGAAACCCCACTAGCCGACGGTAGGTCGGCACCGGATCTCGCCATCAGATGGGGGAATATCACCGCCATCTCCCGAGAAAAAAAATTCATTAAACTAACGGGACTAATGACCAGAGCATTAACGTACCCGGAAACACGAAAAAATCAATCAATCATCATCTACGTGGCGTCACCATCTCCACCGATACCCACCCCTACGCTTGCATGTGGCGTTCACCTGTCACCGCTGCCGACAGCCTTTGCGGTTCATCGCCCCTCCGTTGTCCCTTCCTCTCATATAAGCCTTCTGCCCATTTGCGTCCTGCCGTTGCTGCCACCAGCGCTCTTCGTGTTTGGTCCCCACCCTCTTTCCAGCCTTCTCCCACTCCGTTTCCCTACTACCACCATTTCAACTTCCGCCCTTATCTGTACCTTCTCTTCATCTCCACTTACACCCCCCACACACCACAAACGCTCTGGCTTCCAACTTCTCCCCCGACTTATCTGCCTCTCCACTTCAATTTCCGCCCCCCCCTCACGTCCTCTCTCACATCCACCTGCATCCCTGACTCCTCCAACGCCCTTACTTCTACCTCCATTTCCCAAGACTTTTCCCACTTCCGTCTCTACTCCCACCTGCGCCCCGCTTCCAAATCTGTCTCTATCCCCACTTAATTCATTGGGTTTTCTCACAAGCGACTTTCCATTCGATTACATTCTCTATACACTTTCCTCTAGTCTGCATTTTTCACCTCCTTTCTCCCTCCCGTTTTTCTTTCATCGGTCTTCATTTTTCTCTTCGTCCTCTCTGTTATCCGTTTTCGTCCCTTTTTTACACCGCTCTATGACTCTCTTTGACACTTATCCCTTTCTATCTCTCCCCTGGTGCCCTATAATTCTCCGTCTATCCTCCATCCCCTCCGCCCCTTCCCCCATCGCGTCCGCCGGTGGCAGCTGACAGGGCACCATCGGCCTGCGCGAGGGCGGGGCTGCCGGCCGCTAACGAACTCGGCCTACTGCGTCATCACTCCCCCCCCCCCCGTCACGGATTGCCCCGGACGCGGAGCGATCTATATTGGGATTTTTAACCAGCGAGCGGTTCACTATACTACGTGTTAATGACAAACGCTATGCTGTCTCAATTAGATTGCGACAAATGGAATTACACGATGCACACAGTAATTAAACTTAACACCCACTCATAAAACAATTTAAAAATGCTTTTCTTTAAATTAAAGTAAACGAAAAAATTGAGGGTATATATTAAAACGCCCAAACAGAAATTAAAATAAAAGATATTGAAAAATAGAAAATAAAAAAATATGACAAAATCAAAAATGAAATTTCAAATGAACATAATCAGTAAACTATTGTCTACGAAATTATTTCATAATTTTATAAACAATTAAAAATTGTCCACAAAATTCAATAAAATTGTTTTACTTTCTTGAAATATAAATTATGAATAGCAAAATTTAAATAAAAGCATCAGGACTTTTAAAATTAAGTGTAATTTACATAGTACTTAATTTTAATTCTTAAATGAACATTTTCAATGACGATTCTTTAAACCAGAAATGTGTAATTGGTAAAAGGCTTGATTCCCTTCTCGAACCCCTTCTCGTTTCCCTTCGAGCGATTCAACTCGAATTCATCTCAGCGAATTCTTTAAGCGCCAGGCAGCACCTCACTTTGCTCTAGAAGACCCTCCACTCCTTCCAAGGTCCCGCCCTCACCCTCATTCCCGTCCTCAACCTCGTCCTCACCGGGGTGCCCCCTCCCCCGCGGCTGACGTCCTGCTGACGCAGCGGACCGCCTCCGGTGACAACGTGCACCAACTTTTCCCGGAACCCCCGATATCTATCCCACACTTCGTTACCCAGCCCCGCTGCCCCGCCCCCCCCCCCCCCCCCCCCCCCCCCCCCCCCCCCCCCCCCCCCCCCCCCCCCCCCCCCCCCCTGCACCTCCCCCTGCTCCACCCCTGCCCCGCCCTCTGCCCCGCCCTCTGCTCCGCTACCTACCCCGCCCCCTGCCCCGCCCCCTGCCCCGCCCCCCCTACCCCGCCCCCTGCCCCGCCCCCCTTCCCAGCCCCCCTGCCCCGCCCCCTGCCCCGCCCCCTAGAGAGGCTGTGTGGAGCAGTTGAAGTTTGCCAGAAGACGGATGGTTATTTCTTAAATTGCCACGGAGAGTCTACCTCATCTCATTCTGACCTGCGTCGACGCCCCTAAGACACTCCGCAGTTTCTTCACTAGACTACAGAACTAAGTTTTCCGGAAGGAACTTAATCACGATTAAACTGGATTGGATTTCATATACTGCTGCGGGAACGTAATTATAGAACATCCTCACAATGTGTTTGAATTGACGTATTTAATGAGAAATTTTGTGCATCCCTCCATCACTTAATTTGCAAATGCAATATCTCCCTTCGGCGTAGAAACGGGATGCGATAATCGACTACACGAAAACGTCGTTTTGGGGATATTGTTACACCATATCTCTCTGACGCTTCTCATTTCAACAGATTAATGAATCCTGAAATGAAGTTCCGCGAATGCAGTGCAAGTCTTTCTCCGGCTTTTCGAAACTTCGTGGGTTTTTGGCCTGACTTTGCAAGGGCGCAATTCTCTCCAAATCCTTTCTACAACTTGGATGTCACTCGGGCATTGATGCCAATCGCTTGACCATTGGGGACAAGAACGATCTCCAGCGAAGCGTGCAGCCACGAAAAGGACCAATCAGAACAGCTGATTACTATGCACAAGTATCTATGCTCGCCCCAGCTACGAGCAGGGTCGGGAAAAATACTTTAAATTCGGTATTTAAATACTTCTCCAAAAGACTCTGTAAATTAGTATTTAAATACATACTCGAAATAGTACATTACATAGTACAGAAATTTCTGAGCACTAACTATATATGTACTCGTATATTACTATACGTTGATTCATTCAATTAAACTAATTGATTATGCGTAAAATCGTACACTCACAAATGTTAATCGGGACGAATTGCTCTCAATGATTGTAGAGAATGGTTTATTACAAATGTGAATATTTAAATACTGTCCAACCCTGAAAAGGCGTATTGCAAAAATTGTACTGCATTGGCATTCAGATGATGTTTCTTAATGTAATAAAACCAAGGCATTCAGGCATATCTGGGTTAATTATTTACGAAATTTGGAATGAAAGCAAAACTAACATACACAAATTTTATGTTTATACAAGTATTTTAAGTATTTATTTTTTTAAATACATCTATTTTTATGTATTTAAATATATCCCCCAAATACATGTCCAAAAACCTAAAAAATGCAGTCATCAAATAAAAAATACATTTAAAATACGTATTTTAAATTTAAATACTGCCCAACCCTGGCTGTTTTTCGGAGTCGAAATTTTACTAACATCAACCTTTGAAATTAGTATCTACCGGTCTACATAGCTACATTAGCGGACTCACGGCTTTATACTCTTACGCGGTGCTATTTCGGCCTAAAATAGGATGCAATAATTCGATACACGACAAAGGTCATTTCGGGGAAATTGTTGCATAACATTTCGCAGCCACTTCTCATTTCATTTGATGTTTCCGTGAATGAAGAGCCGAAATGAAGTTTCAAGCGTATCATTAGAGATAATTCTTTCTAATCTATGCAAAGTGTACTTTTTGCTGCAGGATGTCTTTGTACTGAAGAGAAATATAGCGGAGAGGACCTTTCATGTGGAAAAAAGTCGTTTCTGCCGCCTTTGTCTGAACATGAAGTCGGTAATCCAAACCTCATGAATGAACAAAACAGAGCCGTCTCATTTCGAGGTGGCTTTAATCCAGGACATGCCGAGACCCGCGTTATCTTGCAGAGTTGAGCAGAAAAAAGAATATCAAAAATTTCGGTATGGTAAACTTCATTCACACAGGAATGCTTCCCAAACAAGCACCCTGTATGAATATGAAATGAAAAAAAAGATGAGAATAAACAAACGCAATTTAAATGTACATTGGAAACTGACATTTGTTTATAGTAGAGATGAATTGAAAGAGTTGTGTATCGATCTGGAAAATAAAAATAAGTAAAATAAAACCATTAATAAACAAAGTGGAAAATAAGCTGTCTCAAAAACTTTTGCTCCAGAGGTACTGTTTTTACAAAATATAAAAACATTTTGATCTGTCTTTTCTATTACATGAAATAATTTATGGGAAGAATAATGCCATATCTAAAGGAGATGAAGTATTGTTATCAAAGAAATAAGTGTCCCCGAGTGTATATTCTGTTTAGAACATATTATTTCCGCATAAAGTTGTGAAATAATATACCGAGAATTCAATACTTTTATGAATTCTTTACCATTTTGTTCCCTTTCTTATTCCTCCGACACCAAAATGGAGAATTAATTTTGGAGAAGTAGTTCATTTAATTAACAATGCAATGCCTACATTACGATTGTAACTCAGTAAAATTGTTTGTGATGAGAGATAAATGAAGAATCATCATTTTTCTTTTCGTATTATATATATATATATATATATCCACCGGAAGTAACGATGCAGAGGCTGTGGTGTTTGAGAGAGTTTTCAAAGAAATATTTTGAACTATAGAGATAGTATTTACACCCTCAGAACAACTTTTTCATTTACGAATAAACAATGAGCCTGTCAGGCTACGTAAGTAGACTACGTACACCTGTGTCTCTAGTGCTCTCGACTCTTACTTCGAGCTCCAGAGCAGCCGCTTTAAGACCGCAGGGCACAGGAACTAGCGGTAAGAGCAGAGGGGCGGTAACTCTCCAGTGGACCATGTAGAGACTTCTTTAGAAGCAAAAATATTATTTTTAATACGACAATGGCAAACATCCAGCAAAGCACACGGCGAGAGTGTTTTGTTACAGGACATGGATGTATCAACACATTCTTCAATTTTTATTGAATTTTAAATTTAAATACTTATAGAACACTTGATTACTTCTGTTAATATGTTTATTTATTGGCTAAGTAATAAACAATATATTTTATTTCTCTCCAATTGGATATTTATTTCGTTTGCAAAATATTTGTGAAAGAAGTTTCTTTTTCGAACTTTCGCTGAAACCTCAAACGACAGCTATATAAACCATGATTTATTATTGAACACTTTTATTAGAACGCCACTAATGATTAATATAGAATAGTATTAGTAGTCTGCAAAAGCACAAAATACTCTCATAGAACACTGCAAAACAATTAAGTATCTTAACAAAAGCAGTTTTGATCAATACTTCAATATAGTATGCAGGACAATAGTTCTCTGCATATAAGAAATATCAAAAAACTTGCAGTTCTGTAATGTATCCCACATATACAAATATTTGTTGGCGGGAGGGCTCACTGCGTGATGCACTGAATATGAGAATTCAGTTAGTTAGTTAGTTAATGCCTTATTTTACGTGGCGAGACTCGGGCCATCAGGCCCGCTCTTCCGTCTAACCACGCAAATTTCGCTACGCTCATTTCACCACCTAGCGGAGAAAGGAGGCATTATCTTGGGCGACGAAACAGGTGGTTCTAAATTTTGCTCAGAGGCTTCATTTAGGCTTGAGGATCTTTTACATGCAGTAAATCTACTAACATGGGACAGCCGGCTTTACTTCCCCTCCGAAGGAAGGCGTACGAAGGATTTTTCGCCCTTAAAAATCCACGGCTTCGATCGGGTTTGAACCCGCAAACTCGGGTACAACAGTCCGGTACGCTGACCGTTATACCACCGAATCCACAGAGAATTCAGTTCGCGCAGTGTGAGAATAGGCAGAATGACACTGCATTTTCAGTCAAAATTGAAACCGTTTTTAATTTTTTTTTTATATTTTCGATTTTTTCTGGATATCTAAAGAAACGAAATACTCCTCTCACACGGCCCGACGCCGCGTAGGTTTATTTCAACTTCTGCGCGCATTCGAATGATTTCTGAAAATTACCTGAAACTATTTACTAAGAATTCTGAATTAACTTGCGAGTTTTGTTGTTTCTACTCTTTCTGCAGCTACACGTACGAAGGGCTAGGGTGAAGGGCTACAGGCTAGGGCGAGGGCTACACAAGAGCAAATTGGTGGCATGTGAGTACTTATGAATGCAGCGGCTTGTAAGTGCGCTTGATGCAGAACGCGGCGGAGATGGCGATGGTGGTGGGGTGAGGGTAGGGAGGTAAGGGTGAGCCATGGGTGGTCGTCGAAGCGTGAGTGAGAGCGGTGGCGGGAGATAGGAAGTGTCTAGGGCGTGGCTAAGGCCAACGCTAGGATGGGGAGAACTAGGGGAGGCTACGGTGGGGCTATGACAGAGGCTAGAGCGGGAGCTAGGGCAGGAGTTAGATCTGGGACTATGGGGAGACTAGGGTAGGGATAGGGCGGGGGATAGGGCGGGGGATAGGGCGGGGGACAGGGCGGGGGCTAAAGTGGGGGATAGTGCGGCCGCTAGGGCGAGGACTAAGAGGGCAAGGCGGGGGCTAGGGCGGGGGGTAGGGCGGGGGCTAGGGCGGGGCTAGGGCAGGAGCTAGGGCGGGGGCTAGAGCGGGGGTCTAGGGCGGGGGCTAGAGCGGGGGTCTAGAGCGGGGTCTAGAGCGGGGTCTAGAGCGGAGTCTAGAGCGCGGATTAGGGCGGTG
Organism: Teleogryllus occipitalis; assembly: GCA_011170035.1. Lineage (NCBI taxonomy): Eukaryota > Metazoa > Arthropoda > Insecta > Orthoptera > Gryllidae > Teleogryllus > Teleogryllus occipitalis. The sequence goes on along the minus strand of BLKR01001843.1, from coordinate 147,602 downwards.
GCTAAGGCGGGGCTTAGAGGCTAGGGCTAGGGCGGGGGCTAGGACATGGGCTAGGGCGGGGTCTACGGCGAGGGCTAGGGCTAGGGCTAGGGTGAGGGTTATGGCGGAACTAGTCGGGGATGAGGATTGGACTAGGGCAGAGGCATTAGAGAGGGTAGGGCCAAAGGGTGGCTATGGAGGGGCCGACGTGCAGCCGGTGCCCCCGTGCCCCGGGCGCCCCACACAGCGTATGACGGACAATGATTAACGAGCCGCCGCGGTGCCAGCAGTGCTCACGCATCCATCACACGCACGCATGCCGCGGCGGGCGCCGCCACGTGCCGCCACCGGCGCCCAACCGAACCAACGCCCGGCCGGCGCGCCGACACTCGCCGCCCCCGCCTCCCCCGCCTCCCCCGCCGCCCCCGCTGCCAACGCCCCGCCACGTCGTTAACGCCCCCGCCGCCAAATCCGCTACTCCACCCTCGCTCTTCAGGGGCGTTCGTTCCATACCCTACTGCCACTTGGTGGTCTGCAGTCCAATAATCTTCTCCCACCCTTCTAAAGATTTTCCTAATAATGTGGGAGATGTATTTGGAGGGAAAACTCTTTAAATGAAACATAGGCTTTCAACAATAAAGTTTCATTAACAACTTGTGACAAGAATACGATTGTTATACAAAGTACACCATTTCCCCCCACAATCCCACAACCCCCACCTTCGTAAGTCTTCCCCTCTCCTCCCCACTTTGTACACGATGCAGTCCTTGCGATCACTCATAAACAATACACGAGTTGTATTCTACTCGGCACATCTGGTCTGACTGTCTTTTGCACGGCACCTCCCTTCGCCGCCGCCGATCTTCAAACACTCACTGGTACCCTGCACGCCGCACCTGGCGGCCAGCGCCGCCAACCAACTCGTGCAGCCAACCTCAGCGTAAGATAGGCGCAGTCTCAAAATAATGAACTGCTATTGTCTACTTAACGCACCAAAGCTGAGAAACGAAATCAGTCTTAACAGCCGGAGTCCGTTTAAGAATTAACGGATCGCTGTCCATTAAGAACAATCGATTCAAATGACAGGTGAAGATGGCATGTGATTACATTTATTCCACGGAATTATATTTTTTTATTTATATGATTATTTTCATAAGGAGATGCAGATTTCTGTATTTAATTCATAAATTAACAGAGAAAGTGATTATTACATGGAAAAGGTTTGTTTATATTTTAATTTAAATTACAGTAGTACGCTGAAAATTATTTGTGTGCGATAGTTGATTTTTATGTTTTCTTGTATGTTGAGTAGGTTGAACATCGTATTGGCGAGAAAAATGCACGAAAATTCAATTCTTCGTGATTGACACGGGTACAAATGATGAAATGAAACCTAAGATTTTGTGTTGGTTACTTTTTATTATCAATTAAAGAGGTGTTCTGGAATATAAATGGAAGTAAATCAAAGGCTACACAAAAACATGGAATGTCCAAAATATCACAATGCATTGAATACGCCTGGAAAAAATATGAAGTATTGTCAGAGGAACAAAAATTCGCAACACAGCTACATAGTAGGAAAGTGGATGTAAATAGACATATTAATCAGAGTTGAAGTATTTGACACAATTATTTTTACAAATCATTAGACTTTAATTACATCTTCATGTAATCAATGGAAAGCATTCGTAAGGGCTGATCTACGAGTCTATACTACTCTATCCTCCGTCACCTCTTGGTCTCTCTGACACCTGTAGCCTCCCGTGCTTAAATTGGTTGAAAGGAAATATCACATCACTCCATTTGTTGTGCACATTCTTTCAGACTCGGAGTGCGTCTCCCCGGGTAATTTGAATATCTTCGCTCTCAAAGATTCCGGATCATTTTCATCTTAGGCAGGTAAGCGGTCTCAATTTACCCTTCCATTTTCTAGAGAGATGGTCACAGTGGAGTTTTCATTACGCTTTCAATATGTGAAGGATGGTAGGGCGATCATGAAGACAGATCATTGGTGATAGATGATTGATTATGGAATGGATGATGTCCGAATAGGATATGTAGATGATACAATAACATTCTCAATCGCAAGGTGAAAGCATCCATGTCTTAAAGAGGCTCCACCCTCCACGATATTAAGCTCCACATATTAGAACCCTGCTTCAAACCCTTCCCCAACTGAGGTAGAGTACGGATGGCAGTAAATGACGGTTACAAACTTTGGTGAAATCTGAGACGTGGCTGTAGAAACTCTGAAACTGTGAGATAATAGCGTCACAGATTGTGTCTAGTTCAAGACGGAGACAATGAAAATGAGGGAATGCTGGGGTATGCGTTCCAACTAAAACACTACACGGCCTTTGGGGAAGGATATACTCTACTATTATTGAATCCCTTCCAACTATCTAGAAGTTCTGTCTGACACTATCTGAAGCTCTTCCAGATGACTAAGACTATCATTTAGAGGAATTCTAAAGTGATAATAGGATATCGGTAGAAGGATGCAACGAGAACTGATCGGAAACGCCAAATAAGAGATGATAAAATGGGACCCAAAGGAAGTCAAGATGATGGTGACTGTAGTAATAGTGAATAAAATCAGATATTGAATAGGTCATATAAAACATAAATAAGATGGTAGTGTAACTCTAAAAATAAGACGAAATTAAGATAACTGTGAGCTACCAAATGATGTATGAAGTAGTCCCCCATACCTCCCATATCACATCGATCAAAATCAATCAACATGCCAGTAGCTCCAACATAACTGCCACGACCATAAATCATCATTCATTATACGTCATCTTGCAATCATAAAAGATCATATTAACAGAATTATTTCTTCTTGTGCACTGGAACAATAAACATCTTGAACTAATAATAAAAATTTAGACACTTACGTCATTTTTGCTTCTACAAACAATTCCTACTACATTATTCATTTCAAACTAAAATGATGATTACTCATGGTTTATAATGTTGGCGTGCAGTTCAATTAAAAAAGACAACCTGAGATCAATATTAACAATGAGGGTTTTATTGAATACTGTGAATCACAAACCTACATTTAATATAAAATCATATTACAAATACTTTGATCATTATGGAAAAATTCACAAATTTCAGAATGTCAAGGATTCTACAAAATTCTGGAGATTTCCAAGCAGATATTTCATATGACCATTATTACTGGAGCTAAAACAACAAATGAGAATTTACAGGATATTAACAGTGCAAATTCAGCATTGATGTACAGAACATGCTCGTAAAAGCAAGGCGTTGCAATAAAATTGACAAAACCGTAAACCGTAACTATAAAAGAATTGTAATAATTCGTCTCTGATTAGTGTTGGTAATATCACACCTTATTGGTCGATTTCGGTCATTAAAACAGTCGTAATGCGCTGAGAGGACGAAACGGGCGGAGAGCCGTGGCAGGTCGAGAGGAAGCGGCGGCGACGCAGGAACGCGGTGCGGGCGGTTGGAGCGTCGCCCTCGGCGCCCGCGCCTCCGCCCGCCCGGTGACAGCCGACGCGACGTCGCCCGGCGTTTGTGCAGCGCTGCTTTCGGCCGACGCAGCGGCCGCCGCCACCGCACCGCCGCTGTCCCCGCCGACACGCCCCCCCGAGCGCGCCCTCACAGTCTCCGCTCCCCCCGCTGCAGCGGAGCACAACCCGCTCCCGCTGCCTGCGCTTGGGGTCTCTCCTAAGGCCCTGCTGCCCGCTGCTCGACGCCCCGCCTGTCGCCTCTACGGCCCCGCGGCGTTCCTCCGCCCCATCGCATTCCACACCGCCCCTGCCGTCCCCCTCGCCCCGTCGCCCTCGCTGCCCTCTCCGCCCCCGATCCACGTCGCTCCCGTCGCCTCCACCGCCTCACTGCTTTTGCCACCCCCGCTGCCCCCGACCCCCACCCCCACACCGCCCTCGCCGCCCCCACTGCCCGCGCCCCTCCACCCCCGTCGCCTCCACCGTCTCCGCCGCCTTGGTCACCCCCGCTGCCCCCGACCCCCACCCCCACATCGTCCCCGCCGTCTCGTCGTCCTCTCCGCCCCCACTGCCCGCGCTCCTCCGCCCCTATCACTCCCGTCGCCTCCGCTGGCTCCGCCGCCTTTGCCGACCCCCACCCCCACGCCGCCCGTGCCGCCGCCCCCGCCGCCGCTCCCTGTCGTGTATCCCATCCTCAAGACTCTCACTGCCCCAGCTAGGCCGACCGCTTGTCCGTTACACCGTCCCTCCCCCTGCTCCTATTTCTCCCCCCATCTCCTCGTCCCTTCACTCCTCCTCCTCGCTACGCACCTCCCTCTCACCGCAGCAGATCTCGACCCCACCATTTTAACCGTTCCTTTTGCCGTCACTCTGGAGGCCTGCCTGCCCGACCATCCAGCCAACCCGCCGCTTTGCCAATCCGACGTCTCCACCCTCACCATCTACGCCCACACCACCGCCTTCCGTCACCACCCCCTGCCCACTGTCACCGTCCCGACCCACGCTGTCTCACCGCCGTCGACCTCCATCTCGCCGCCGCTCGCCCACCATCGCCTCTCGCTGCCGCGTCCGCTTAAAGTAGAGCGCTAGTTGACTGCTGGAACGCTGTATATTACATTCCCTGCGCCGGGGCTTTGTCGCTCGCGAGCGGGGCACGCCGTCGGGGCCATTTCGCGTCAATCAGCGACTCCGCTCAATCGTCGCGTGGACTTCTATTGTGCGGCTCGGCCTTGTCCACGCGCCGCTTCGGGACAACTGATGAGGGATAATCCTGCTTAGAGGTGTCAGATGCCGAGAGCTGCAGGGCGCAGGGCGGCGAAATGTTGATTTACGTGTCAATGGATGATAATGAGCGGTCGTCCTAGTTTATTTGCAGGTCTGCTTCATGACAATCAGTGCAACACAAACAGTTAGAGCATGAAGAAATTGAATGCGATTGGGACCATCTTTGTTTTTAATTAAAAGGTTGATTATTCGAGAAGGAAGCTGAGCAAGAATAAAATATTATTTCTGCCCAAGCAATAGGTAAAACGTTGCGGTACATTATGTAACAAAAACAAGCAGATGTAAACTGTATCTAATGATGATAGGTATTATTTAGAGAAACTTGCAAAAATCCATTACGTGCGAATCTCTACAAAATGCGACTCTCTAATCAATCTCTACTTTACTATTTGTTTTGGTACTTTGACTGGAATAAAAATCCGATTCATTATCGGTATATAAATTTAAATACTTTTTAGAGAGATGGTCAAAAATATTTGCGAGGTGTTTTAAGTCCTGCAGGCAGCATTTCCCATAAAACACGTTTTATTATTTTTAATTTCCGATAGCACATTTTCATATAGTTACCAGTCTATTATATTTGTGTTTATAGTAGCATTGTCAATATTGACACTATCTCCAAAATACATTACCATTGTTCTGCAACTTACCACCAGCATCAAGAAGCAAAAATTGCCATATAGGAAATTAATTGGAATGGAAGTATGAGAGCTGTTTCACATCGGGAAAGAGAGATCAGATACTCGTAGATATATTAAAGTATTCGCAAAGATTATATAAGCATTTCTTTGGAGATAAAATATCTATTGAAGCATTGAAGTCGCTGTTGGAGTTAATAGATCCTTTGCAATCCTTGAGAGGCCTCATCCTAGCCACAGTGCCTAGGACGCGGTGTATTTAAACAGCCGGGTATTTTAAAACATCTAATCCATGACCTAATGTCTAATTATTTTCTAAATTCCTCAAAAACGTTAAGAAAGTAGTGTAGTTAGATTTACCGTCTTCAATGACCAAATGTATTTCACTACATCAATATCAAAGACTTTCTATAACCGACTTCCAAAATCTCGAAAATTCGCATCAATACTTTAGAAACCCCCGTAACGCACAGCTGAGATCAAAGAGTCGACTCCTCGCACAAGGGCATAAATCAAAAGAAATCCTCTTCTCCACCTGGAGCTATCCTTCTTCTCCCATTGTGATTACGCGAACAAAATTAGAAATCGTTATCCCAACGCAGACGACATCCGCGAACCATTCATCACTGTCTCCCTAGAACATTCTCCGCCGCCGCTCGAACGGCCTTTTACTCGCGCAGGCTCCCTTGGAAAGAAAATCCACTCCGCCAAAGGGATTTGTAATCAAGAGAACGTGTCGGTTTCTTTATTTCCATACTTCATGCACAAAGGATGTCCTATCATTCACAAATGCGCGTGAGATTGGCTCACGTAAAAAGGAACCTTCCTGTGACGGAGGTGTTCAAGATTCTCTTTGGCGCGAGGCAAGGTGAGGTTATGTAAAGTGAGAGAGGGAAGTAGGTGGGAAGGAATGGGAGAGGGAAAAGGATTGTGGGGAATGCTAATCTGGAAGGCGGACGCGGAAAATGTGAAGAGGATAGAGTGTGACTGATGCGGTAAAGCGTGACATAGGCAGCTTTCAATGAAAAGCCGAGAAAACTGTGACAAAGTCAGATAGAAAACTTGACGAGTAAAATTAATTTGTAGGATTTATTACGGCATATTATTTGAAAGGGAAACAAGTCAACAAAATGAAAACAAAATTATTCGAATATAAAATGACTCGAAAATTTTGAAAGGGAAAATAGTGAATTGAAGAGGAGACGAGAGGAAACAAATGAAATGCGAGAGAGGAGGTAAAAGAGGTAATTCAAAATGGTTGGAAAAAGAGGTTGAGTGGAAATGGACAGGGGTTTGGGAGGGCGGGTGGAGGGTAAGTGTAATCGAGGGAGATGACGAGGGAGGAGACGGGAGGAGAGAAAAAGAGAGAGGGAGTGATGGCGTTTGGGGAACAGATTGAGGGGAAAAGGAAAAGAGGGAGATAGGGGGCAAGGGGAGAGGGATTTTGGAGGACGGATGGAGGGAAAATAGGAGAAAGGGAGGGAGCTTTTGGAGGACGGATGGACAGAAAGTGAGAGAAAGAGAGAGAGAGAGAGGGAGAGAGAGGAAGAGAGAGAGAGAGGAGAGAAGGAAAAGGGCAACGAGTGGCCGCGGCAGAGGTTCAGTGTGCTCAACGCGCCCGCGTCAATGCTTTGCGTTGGAAAGGCACTTTCCTTTGTGCAACACAGGACGACGTCGAACACGCAGATATTGAATAAGCGAGACTCGGAACGAAATTGACTCTGCTCCTTACAGGGGCTACGCACTGCTACCTCTTCCCTCTTCCACCGCCGATGGCCTCCCCACTGCCACCGCAACCGCCACCAATGCCTACTCCTTTTCACCATCACTGCCACTATTCTATGCACCTTATGTTGTACGCCACTGATGTATATTCTGAGATTGCCTCAATTGTCCACCCTTTCGCTTAACTTCGACATGTATTTTTCCAACAGTCTGCTTGCATGCCTTCAATTGATAACTTCTTATATTACTCGCCCCATGCTTCCACCAATACCATCCCTTCACCAAAGCCCTTCTCCGTTAGTTAAAATTCCTTCACCTGTCCCATTCCTTCACACTCCCTTCCTCCACCCTTCCTATTTCCCTACCTGCCCGTTACTAAAACAACCCATTCAAAAAGCCCCTCCTGTTAAAGTGGAGTGTAGTTTAGCTTCTTTCATCAAAATCCTCCCGTTTGCCTCGTCTCTTATTCCACTATTTCTCCATTTTCATGCTCATTTCTCAGACTGCCATCGTATCCATAATTAGATCGCAACATAAACCCTCCGGGAGACAATCTCTCCTCTCCGTGTCGGGGAGACTCCACGACAGAGAAGTTAATTTTTTTGGCTTTACGGTCATTCTGTCTCGGCGAAAGCCACACAATACCAAGAATAGCAAACCACTTCTAGTCTTTCATTTCTTCCATTTCTCTACTCACCGTTTTCTTCACTCCTCGTTCTCCATTCTGCAGATTTCTCCATCCGTTAGATTCCTCTCTCTGTTCGATTAATTGATTGATTAGTGATTCCAGGCGCGTAAACGGCTGTCATTAGTCTCGTATGTGTAGTTCATGTTTTCTCCACGTGAGGTAGCGATGAACTTCTCCTGCTGGATGGTGATATTTAGCACCTACGTCAGATATCAGGGTTTCCCCAACTAGGTACCCCCCACCAGCGTGGCACCACCCCAGCCGGGTCAAACTGTAAGTCCCCGACCGGTCTCCCGGCATGTGTGGTAGTGTTCTTAGTGCATGTTAGAGTAAGGTGTGTATAAGGGGTGCAGATAGGACAAGGAAGAGGAAGGAATGATCGCGCGTGGTCCGTGGCCGGTTTGTTGGGATACCGCTCCAGTATTCACCTGGTGTTCATCGTAGAAACCACAGAAAACTACCGATCAGAGCAGCCGTCATCTAGAATTCTCCTTCAGACAACGACTGAACTCGACCTAGCCATCTAGCTAGTGTCGAAAATCCTGCCACCGTCGGGACTTGAACCTAGGACTTGCTGGTCAGAGGCACTCCTGTGACATCCTTTGAGGCCCTTAGCCACCTCTCCCTGTTTCTCCGTTCGATTCCACTGTCCGTTCAATTTCGGCATTCGCCCAATTCCTCCTCACTCCTTCACCATCAAACTCTTATGGTATCTTGCACTATTTCTTGCAGCCCCCACACGCCACCACCATAGGCTATTTCCATCGTCAACCTCGTCCTCGCATCTTCCGTTCTCTGTGCTTCTTCTTTACAATACAATGCACCGACCCTTCACCGCTACACGTCCCCAGCAGCCACAGCCTGGCTCCGTTCCACCACGACCAACAGCCACTGGCCGCCCCCCCCACTCCTCCTCCCCCTCGCCTGTCCTTGCCCTCCACTCGGCTTCCTTCTCCTCCACCATCTCGACGGAGCGCAATCAACCGCTGAGCCGCTTTGGGTGAATTAATGGGAAGGGCCGGAGCGGATCAGGCGGGGCGCGCTGGCGGGCCTTCCTTTTGTGCATGCGCCGCGCCGCGCCGCCACGAGCGCTACGGAAAGAACCCGCGCCGCCGACAAAGGAACGCAGCCGCGACCCGCGCTGTCTTCGCGGACGGCCACCCTCGGCCGCCAGCGCTGTCATCGCCAACGCCGCCACCGACGCCCCCTCCCCCGTCACCGTCATCGCTTTCGACACAGCCATCGTCTCTGGCACCGCCGTTGCCGACATCGCTGACGAGACGCCTCCGCCACCGCTTCCGTCTTCGCCTCTGCCACAGCCATCGTGTCCATCGCCACCGCTTTCGCCTCCTCCTCCTCCGCCTCCTCCTCCTCCGCCTCCTCCGCCTCCTCCTCCTCCGCCTCCTCCGCCTCCTCCGCCTCCTCCGCCTCCTCCTCCGCCTCCTCCTCCGCCTCCTCCTCCACCTGCGCCTCCACCTGCGCCTCCACCACCATCTCCGCCTCCGCCATCGCCACCCCCACCGCCACTGCCTCCGCCTGTACCTACGCCATCGCCACACCCACCGCCACCACCTTCGCCACAGCCAGCGTCCCCGCCGTCGCCGTCACCGCCACCGCCTCCGCCCCCCAACACCGCCTTCTCTTCTGCCTATACCTACGCCATTGCCACCCTCACCGCCACCGCCGCTGCCGCAATTCCGTGTCTCGGTCGAGCTGTCGGTGACCCGATTTACGAGCTCCTACGTACACACGCCGCCCAATAACTGGGAACTCGGCCTGTGACAAGGGGAGCGAAGCGGCGTGTATTTGCCATCATCTACACTTCAAGGGTTAAGAAGAAGTTTCCCGCTTTGTCTTTGTGGTGCTTCCCGCCACTTCTAGGGCCTTTCCCTTTTCATTTATATTGTATTACTTGCTTTTTACGTCTTCTTGCCTCACTGTTTTCAGCATAATATTTCTACGACTTTTCTTCACATGTTTGACTATATTTCTAGTGTGGGTAGAGCGGCGGATTTTCGACAATAGTTACGTACTTCCTGGGCCGAGTTCAATAACGGCTAAGATGAAAATTCCGGCATCTGGCTACTTTAATCGTTAATATTCGAAAGTTTCTCCAATACTTCAAGGAGAATCACGAAGCAATGCCGTAATAAATAGGCCACAGATCGCACGGAATCTTTCCTTCCTTATTCGCATCCCTTATTCTCCGCTGCAAACACACACTTGCAGGCATTACCACGTATGTAGGGAGATCAGACAGGAGCTTAGCTTGTCGAAACACCATGCGTTTGGGAACCTTCCGAGAATAGCAGGCACTTGCATCCCAGAGGAGCACCACTTGCCAACTCCATTAGGACTGCAGCAGGGACGATGTGGTGCTTGCGATACACAGTGAAAGGGGCGGGGAGTCCATCTGGATCAGCCTGTGGCGTGAGAACTGCGAGACAGCTGACGAATGAGGGAGAGCTCCGGGCGCAGATTGGGTACACAATATTGCTGCTCCAGTTTGATACCTGTATCTTTTCAGGAAGCAACGCGGAAAAATGTAAACGCTGTTATTTATCTGCGAATTAAGTAATTAACACTAGTTAGTTAAAAATTCAATTTGCTAAAAAGGATTAAAACACACAAATGGTAAAAATGTCAAACTCTTTACGTTTTCATATTTTACACGTTATTAATTTGCTTTTAGCAAATTGTCATTACATTTCACGATTCATTACGATATAGATTACTTTATCGGTAAATATCATTTTCCATATTACCCACAATAATCCATAAGAGAGACAATCGAGACAGGAGGAGAGTAGGACATTGCGAATGTCCTTGATATGAAATTAAGTTTACTTCCATTTCTATAATACGTGTTTGGCACGCATTAACAGCATTACTGTTAGGTCGTTACTTTAGGTACCATTAGGTCGATACTTATGATTCTGGTAAAAATAATGTCGCCCATGTAGGACTAGCAGGAGACTGGTAGAGAACGAATAGCATTTGGATTCTCTTACCCAGCAGATCCAAACTAGTTTCGCGTGAGTGTAACACATGTAACTAAATTACTGCGTAAAGGTAGAGGAGATGACAAACATGAGGAAGCATAGTTGGCATCCGATTCGTGTTTTTTTTTGGGGGGGGGGTCAAAATGATGTTCCAGCATTCGCTTTGTAATGATCGGAGAAACCACGAAAAACTACCGATTACAGCAGTCGTTCACTATAGTTCTCCACACTGCTGCTGAATTCGGCCTATCTTTGTACCTAGAATAGACAATTTGCCAAAGTAGAGATCCAAACTTTATAATAGTGGTTCCCAACGGAGTCGGTGTCAACTCCCTGCGGGTCAATGATATTTTGACGTGGGTCGAGGTGATCAAGGAGTCGATAGGGGGTCTACAGCCTAATACGAACCGACCATTGACATGTATACTGAATATTTGATTAATCATAAAGAATACTAAATTAACGTGATAATTAATAACTCCATAGAAGAACAAAACTACAATATATTGCAAATTCGCTCCCCTTCTTTCGAATTCATCGTTCATCTTTAGGATCAGAATCGTTACTAGGCTGGTGCTACCGGAGCACAGCTGCAGTCCTCTGAAGTAAGGGATTCTTAATAAGTACCCCCTTGGACAACTACTAGCAAAGAATAAAATAAATTGCACTTATTCTATCAATCAGATTTAGAACCCTTTAATTCCACGTTTACTGCAATAGGAGTCACATTTCGCAATGGGGCATTTGAGAACTTAAGAACGCAACTGCTCAGGAAGATTAACAACGCAACAACTTGCAACTATCTAGCGATATTCTATCACGGAAGAAAATACTTCCAGCATTACGTACTGGAAAAATTATATGGCTTGTTAAAAAAGTTTAATATTTTGTAGCCATTGTACAACAACGAGGATTAGAAACTCAGCAACCCGGAAGCGTCATATATTATTGTAAATGTAAATATTTATCAAATTATTGATGTAGGAAATTGTTATCTTTAAGACAAGTATGTGAAATTCTTTTACGATTACGAATGATACAGTATAGAGAATAACGTCGGTCGAGGATCGATAAAATCAACAGTTCTTTTAAAAGGGATCCATGAACGAAAAAGGTAGGGAGTCGCCGCCTCAGAACCTCCGAGCCAGAGAGACCGAAGTGGCAACAGCTGTGGCACAACTGAACCACCTCAGTCCATCGCAACTCCGAATCCTGCAATGGAGAGCACTAACCGCAAACGACACAAGTTGGAGATAGCACGTTGCTGCATTCCAGAAGGAGGAGCAGCACTTAGGAGCTCCATTAGGAGCGGCAGGCAAAGGAGATGTGGCGCGGAAGGTCTACAGCGAGAGACGCGGAGCGCACATTCGGATCACTCCGCTGCGTGACAGCTGACGAACGACGGAGCGGTCTCGCTACACGCAGAGGGCGCGACGATGACCCGCTACGTGCAGCACGCCCGATACGAAGACGCCTCGCCTTGCGCTTTCCGCGCTGTCATCGTCGCCGCCTCCAACCATGAAAAACGCGCCGTGCACACGCGAAGCATCGCTCCGGCCTGGGTAACAAATGGCGAATTCCCGCTTGCACCGGGGCATAAAAGAGCGAAGCCAGAGTCGCAGGATATTAAAAGAATCGAGGCAGACTTAAATCATCATAACCGTCGGACCAGAATCATTAACGAGAACTCTCTGAATATTATGTTTCGAAAATGACTCAACCAATAATTGAGAAGCGCAAAACTAGAGTTGCTGAAAATAATTATGTCCAAGAACGGTGATGTCCATTTGAATTCTAGCGGAGGACGATTCGAAGCAGACGTTGGTACTCGTATTACCTCAACAGTAATGATTACTGTCTCAACGATTGATGTGCTGGGACGCAATTTTAATGAATTTGTTAAGTTATAACTGTGCTCAAGTGACAAAAGTAAGGCTCGATCGAAGATTTTCGAATGAAAGTAAATTTACGTTCTCTAGAAGACCATACTCCTCTGGAGTTTCTTACAGGTGGTTTATAGTAATTTACCGTAATACTCAGGACTGTGTGAATAAAACTATAGATTAGAAATTACTAAGTTTGATGATGTGCATATTTAATTGGTTACGATTAACGCATCAAGAACAACATACTTCCGAGAAACTTTACGAATGTTGCTAATAATTTTGATGAAATGAAATAGTAATGTTGTCAAGGAATTGAAACTTTTTAAAATGGAAATCTGACACCTAAACGTTGAATCGACACAACGGCTAGCGAGGTTTTCCCCTCCTGACCTCTTCACCAGCGGGTCACCATCTCAACTGCGTCAAGATCTAAGAACCAGACTGCTCTAAAGCTCTAAGCTCTAAGGCTCTATCTGTCCGATTGAAGAAAGCTATTTTGAACTCGTCGTTTTAAGGAATTTCTCATGCTATTAAACATTATTCATAAATTATCTTAATGTTAGTTGCAGGGGGACGCATTGTTTCCATTTACATAATGTACTTAATTATAAATTATGCAAATGAATGAATGATTGGATGTTCATAAAATGCAACATATTTCCCTTACTAAAATTCTGGAAATATAGCTATGTTATGTCTTTTTCTGCTTTCAGAAGAAACACGACTCCGGGAGTCTGACCGGTATGAAATTCCAAGGAGACCAAATTTATCACCTCTGCTTTAGATTTTGAATTTTTTTAAATGTGTACACTCTTCTAGAAACATTTTCAATATTCCATCAAACAACATTTAATAACAAGATTGTAGGCAATGACAATGCCTTGAATTATTTAATTTTGCATCTTTTAAATACTTCACCCGTTCTCACATCATTGTAGAACTGCTACTTCAACATTCATTGAGTGTGATGATGCAGCGTCTACATTTCTACTCTGTTGTACATGTACACTTGATAAAAGAGGAAACGGGGACTACTGATCCTGAACCATTCGTTTACTCTCTTTCTTCATCATTTACTTCCTTTCGAGCAAGCTACACATTTTATTACTATTGTTGTTTCCAGTAAGAAATTTTAAACTCAGCGCCCCATTATTTTTTGGATCAGTTCACTTTCAGTCCCCGAGTGACCCCTGGTGACTGGCTCTCTCTTTTGCGGATTCTCATTTAATTTAACTTTCCAAAAGCTATCTAAATAAGTATTCGTTTGTAATTTCCAATCCGATAGAATATCACAAAATTTTATCATGCTACATTTCGTGAATTATTCAATAGTTATTTAAATTCTATAATTAAGAAGAGTTCTTCCGATAGAACAATGCGCAAAAATGCATAGAAACTATTGCCATTCACAGTGAACATTAAAAAAGTCTGATTTCGGAAAAATCTCATTCTGGCGTTAATTGTTCACCCCTATTTCAATATATATACTGCTTTAGCATAACACTCCTTTGGAAAACGAAATTAACGACCAAACCCATATTCTACATGAACTCCATATTTCCTCGTTTCTGATCTAATGATGGTAAATTTTAGCAAAATGTCGATACATTGTTGCTTCGACACATCACCAAAAGTTTTCGATGTCGATGAAAACATCGACAAAAATATCGATGTTTCAACTATCGAAGTTTTAAATATGATGAAACATATCGAAGTAAAATGTCCTGGTTCTAATGTGATACGTAAAACGTCAATATTAGTTTAATGTATATTCTGCCTTAAATTTGACTCAAATCTTTATTTTCTAATCAATGTTCTGTGTAGTCAAGGATAAAAATGCAGTTTAACAATATTACCACGTAAAAATTATGAAAAAATGTAATAACACTGTAGAAAGGTTGCGAACAGCAAACGGGTTTGTGCGTCTGGGAATCTACAACAGCGGCAGTTGTTCATGGCAGTTGATAGCAAGTAATCCACACAAAAAATTATTCTAGAAATTTTATTTATACCGTCAGAAGACGTTTTTGAAAACTTCGATGTTTCTTAACAAATATATCGATCTGAATAAACCATCAACAGCAAAACATCGATGTTATACCGATGTCTCTGTTCACAAATATCGATGATTTAAAAACATCGATTTTTGTTTGCTTTTTTGCCAGCCCTATTCTGGTTTGCAAGCACTCGCATTTGCGTCCAACGTTGCGCTCCGTCTCTCCACCTCCTTGCTGCGCCTATTTGCCGCATCCTTAGCGCTGCCTACTTTTCCCTGGTCGGCTCCGGGCGCATCGGAGCGCCTAGGCAAGGCATCAACGGCGCCGGAGGCGGCGCGAACGCGGAAAAATGGCTTCCGCGCCCGGGCCATTTACAAACGCGGCGTAGCGGAGCGCAGGCGGAGCGGGCGAGGTGGCGGACGGCCGTCGCCCCAGTTCCCACACCTGCAATCGATACATCGACCCTGCCGAGGGAGCTTTTGTTCCTGGTGCGGTGAGGGGAGGGGAGGGGAGGGGCAGACGGCGGCGCGACGCCACGGACGGATGAACGCTCACTCGCCTCCTGCCTGCCCCACCGCCTACCCCGCCTATCTCTCCTCGCGCGCGCACACACTAGAAATCCCTGCTTAGGGTGTGCAGCCACTGGACTGTCCTCCCACGGGAACACTCGGCCACCCGGCACTACCGAGAACACTAGATCGGTGGAATACAGCATTGCCGGACGTACGACGATTCAATCGCTCTAGCAACGCTGACTTCAATGCACCGAATAACACAAACTGCGAGAGAAACTTAATTAAGTGAATGTAACTCAAAAGCGACTTGCGCGACCCGACGACTCACCGGAACCGACAACTCGCGCGGCCAACGACTCGCACAACCAAGGATTCGCGCGACCAAACGACTCGCGCGACCAAACGACTCGCGCGACCAAACGACTCGCGCGACCAAACGACTCGCGCGACCAAACGACTCGCACGACCAAACGACTCGCACGACCAAACGACTCGCGCGACCAAACGACTCGCGCGACCAAACGACTCGCGCGACCATACGACTCGCGCGACCAAACGACTCGCGCGGCCAACGACTCGCGCGACCAAACGACTCGCGCGACCAACGACTCGCGCGACCAAACGACTCGCGCGACCAGTGACTCGCGCGACCAACGACTCGCGCGACTAACTTTCTGCATTACAACTGTTTTGTGTGCACCCCTCATTTTCACAATTGTCTTCCATCCCTTCATTAACACACTATTTTTGCAACCACAAGGCTCCCTTCATGTCTTCTTGAGCTTTGCTGTCGCCCTTTTGATATCTCTTTCAGCACGGACGGTCCCTCGGGGGAGAGTGGAAGCGAGAAGGGCACGACTTCGACGCCCCGCGCAAGGTACGGCGAAGCGCCCTTATGGCGAGGCCTTGACATTTCAAAGAAGGGGGAGGAGGTAAGATAGAGCGCTGCAGTTACAGTCCTGACGACCTCCCGCTAAGTTACGACGCACTTCTTGCTTCACCGCAGAGTGCTTCAACTTCTTTCATACAGCACATAAACGTCTGGCTGGTGACACAATTTTTGGCGCAGTGCACTTCGATGAAGTAAATTGCTTTACGGGTCACTGATCATTTGTGTTGATTCGAATTCTTTCATTAATTCGAAAATATATATTTTAGAGATTTGATTAGCACTTCTGATACATTCATTTTATGAGCGGTCGTAAGAGAATCAGAATTTCCAATTCTTCCTGTCAAGGAGGTATTGTACAATGAATATTCTTGGACTTTTCCATGAATACTTTAACGTTGAATATTGAATTGTTATAGTTATTTACCATTCCAGCGGTAAAAGTGGAATTTTATTTTGCGGATAGGAATAGTTACACACACGAGGCCGATAGGTCCAGTGGCCGAATCCTACGAGCAAAATAAAATCACTCTCACCACGCGTGTCATAAAATGCTTTTAGACAGCCTTAATGACATTCATTTCATTTTAACTCATATACAAGAATCACTTAATTATGTATTATGCCATCTTAAGGGCAAGAGTTACTAATGGGGTCAGACAAAAATACTTAGTTTTCATTGTTGCATTTCCACTTTTATCTAAATTTTTAGCATCGTCTCACTTTTAGCACTAAGGCTAAAAAATGAACTTTTAGTCTGTCTGAAAAAAAAATTTTCGGCACTCAAGGATGGAAAATAGTATTTTCTAATGAACAAATGGTGAAACCAAGCGTTGCTTTGCGGTCCGTCAACGAGTAAACAAAATAGACTTTGACGTACTCTTACCGCAAACAAGTGAAGGATATACAAAAATTGTGTATAGCAATGTGAACAAAAAATGAAGGCGTCACGAATTAACATGCCTTCCGCCTTCAATATTGAGAACGATTCCACGCGCAATTTTGTACGTTTCTTGGAAATTGTTCTAAAAAATAATATACACGCCTCGTAGGAGTGTCTTTGGCGTACTCTTTTCAAACTGCGGACTCTGCCCCTATCGTCGCCTCGTCCTTAATTATTAGTACATCAAAAACTTACTTACTGTACTAGTTACATAGAGAATAATTCTCTGCAAAATTAGCAACTAGTATGAATTTCCTACACAACCATTTTATAAAAAAGGAAAGCGATTTTTTTCGTAAGAATATTCAATGTGTGTGAAAGTGTGGTGTTCTTTAAGAATATTAAATATTTTGAAGGAAATTATTTCTGGAACTTCGCATGCCAGAGGATTAGAAATAGATAACACCCAGAAATCGTACAGATTAGTACGTAACACATGGTTGTCCTAATACTCAAAATACTATTTTCTCGTTCTTGTAAACAATTAAAACTTAATGAATTATGTTTGTTACATTTCCTAATCTCAGTTTCTATAGTTTATTTTACCTTCCCAGCTCCTCTTCACATCTAATAATCAATTTTGTAATAATACTAAACACTATTATTTTTCATTTTACTTTAATTAATTTGAAAAATAATAAATTCATTGAGAGACTCCTTTTATTTTCTTTCCTGTGCTATTATTCTGAAAAAACTATTGCTCCACTTCAGTAAACAAATTGTTTTGATTTTCAAAATATAAACCCCAAAAAACAGTTATGGGGTTCTGTAATTAAAACATTTAATTTAGTAATTACTAAACTTGTTTTTTTGATAATATTCAGTTAGTTATTCCTTCGTATCAACTTTCATAAAGTTGTTAGTAGATGTTTGAAAGTTTAATGAAATGAAATTATCCTATCTAGCGTCGTTTCACAGAACTAAGTTGTTGATTCCTGTTTGACAGTCTGGTAATTAAATTTCTTTGAGATTTTACTCCGCGCGTTCTCTAAATAAATAATTTTCTACCATGATATAAAGCTACATCAAATCATAAATTTATCACGAACACTTTTTCAGACATCACATTATACTGCGATATATCATAACCACTAATTAAATACTTTTAAGCTCACAACGTAAATATTTTTTTAACTCAATTTTGCTTTACAAATAGTAATCATTCAATTCAGTTTTGAATTATATCAGGTGAAAAACTGAACCCTTAGTTTTATCGGATTCCCTCATACAAAAATAATTACGCAGAACTAAGAAAGTTGTGAAAAAATGAAACTAAAATCTTAATGTAAGAAAGAACTTAAGAAGTCGAACATATTGTGTGCATTAGGATGATGTTTCGATAAAAAGAATTATCTCACTTATTCTCGTAAATAAACAGAAAGGAATAAAAAGAGATTTATTTCTCTGCCACATGCTCTCAAATTCCTCATTTTTTGCGTGATAGATTTTTATTTACAAATAATTTCTCACTTAGAAGTAAATAAATAAATATATAGATAAATAAATAAATAAATAAATAAATAAATAAATAAATAAATAAATAAATAAATAAATAAATAAATAAATAAATAAATAAATAAATAAATAAATAAAGGTAAATAAATAAATAAATAAATAAATAAATAAATAAATAAATAAATAAATAAATAAATAAATAAATAAATAAATAAATAAATAAATAAATAAATAAAGGTAGCTTGAAAAACAACTTATCAAAAATTTCAAAAATGAGAAGACTAATTCATTTTTTTAAATTAATGCTCCTGCGTCATATGATGCAGGGAAGCTAACGCCATGATGCGAGACGTGTGCAGTGAGGCGCCCGGAAACTCACAGGGCTCCCTTGCCGCGACTGTCAACTCTTGTTTAGCGGATCATCGATTATGCCCACGCACGACAGCGAAAATTCCGGAAATACGACGGTTATTTAATAACGAAATAAGTCGCCAAATAATCTGTTGATGAGAACCCACGCCGACAAGTTCACTCAACCTTAGCATTTACGTATTTACAGGCAATGGATTTTAGCCCTAGCCAAATGAGATTCTTCTTAATTCTCATATTTGAATTTTTAAATTTTTGTAGTCACTTCCTTTCAGTTATTTCTTGTAGATGAGCTTCTGAGTACGTTCATCCTTGAAACATTTGGCAGTTGGTATATTGAATTCACAATCGGCAAATAGTAAACAATGAATAAAATTGTAGTTATACATATGGTGCAAACTTTATAACTTTCATCATATAATTTAAGAAGTAGGCACCGTTGGGAGTGTAGTGATCAATATAGGAATTGTTCATTAGAGTTCACTTCTGAAACACTCAGTTTATTTGCAAGATAACGTTATAGAAGTAGGACGAACAATAGTTGTAGATTGATTCTTCTCTCTCGTCAACGTCAACTATTTTAAACAACCAAGTCAATTTTAGACAATCATTTTTTTGTTTTCATTTTATTTTACATGTACCAGTAAAATAAATAGAAAACAAAAAACTGATTGTCTAAAAATTGATTTGGAATATTTTATCAAGACATGTAACACAGACAATCATTAAGTGATAAATTGTATGTGCCTGTCACAAGCCGTATTGTTATATACATCAACATAGTTTTTCAACACATACATGCAGTGCAATACCACATATGTCGGGAGACCAGGCCGGTGCTTGGAGCTTGATCCGGCTGCGGTGGTGCCCCGCTGGTAGGAGATTCCTGAACGGGGCTGTACTCCGTATGCCGACGTAGAGCGGCTACCCATTGGGGCTGTACTCCGAATGCTGACGTAGAGCGGCTACAATCAGAGCAGTAGACCGATGATAGTTATAACTACACACCCCGACATTTCTTCAAATGTCGTAATAAACAGCATGAGTCACGAAACTCTAGCACTTCCTGTAATCTTTGAACGGTTGAAGTTATTGCAATGTAGTTTTCACAAAAGTGGAATGGAAAGGAATGGGCCTAATTGATGCATGTATTCGTTTCGATTTTACCACTTGTATTTTAAGAGACATTGAGGTAATTGTGTTTTTCAAATGGAAATATACTTATTTTTTAGTTTATCATGAGCGTAGAAAGACAAATCCAATGATGTACATATTGTTATCTGTTAGGTAAGCATTTTCTTGGGTAATTTTAGTTTTTTGCGACTCGTGTTTAACTTACATTTTAAATGTAACAGTCCACCAACCAAGGTCGCGCAGCACTCTCCCTGTTAGCACGTGCTCGGAGCGTTACAATATCCGTTAAATACGAGTCGCAAAAATTAAAATTTCTCAAGGAAATGCATATCTAACATATGACAACGTGCATATCATTGAATTCGTCTTTTTACGCTCCTCATGAAAAATTTAAAAATATGAATAGTTCCATTTTAAAAAACAAAGTTATCTCTTTTTTTCCTAGGGCTTTTATCCGGCCGACAGCCGGTTACCCTTTACGTTCCGATGGGACGCATATTCGCCCACACTCTAGACACCAACACACTTGCGGGCTCCTCTGATCTGAGGTCAGCAGAACGCGAGGCCTTCCGCCACAAGACATATAAAGTCAAGGGACAAACAACCATGCCCAAGGCGGGACTCGAACCCGCGACCCTTCGGACCGAAGCGCTGAGTCGGTACTCGCTCTTAGCCACCTCGGCCATAAGTTATCTCAATATCTCAAATAATAAAATAGAAACGAATATATGCATTAATTAGCCCCACTCCCTCACGAATTTTTGTGAAAAGTACTTTGCAATAACTTCAACAGTTCCAAACTGCAGGAGGTGCCAAGGTTACGTGACACTCTGTGTAGTGCCATGATTGGTGAGCTCTTGCCCCATGATACTTAACAAGGAATGTTGAAGAAAATCAAACTTGATTATTGGTTAATCATAACGTTTGTAAATGATATTCATGCTTTTAAGAAACAAAATGAAACAGTTTAGGAATTCATACATGAATTAATGGTTACATTTAAGTAGACAAAATAATGGTTGAATTAGAACCAGAAAGTTCAAATA
The DNA here is from genome assembly GCA_011170035.1 of Teleogryllus occipitalis. Classification (NCBI taxonomy): domain Eukaryota; kingdom Metazoa; phylum Arthropoda; class Insecta; order Orthoptera; family Gryllidae; genus Teleogryllus; species Teleogryllus occipitalis. The sequence goes on along the minus strand of BLKR01001843.1, from coordinate 126,570 downwards.
AGTATACATATTGGAAGTGGTTCAAATAAAGTTATTTGCAGAAGCATCAATCATTAAGTCATGAAAAATTTAAAAGACTGAAAGCTGCATAACAGCATTGAGAAAATTACAAAGTTTACTACACACAGCACATGATGTCCGCCTTTCATCAGATCATCAGATGAAGTGAGAGAAAAAAGAGTTTGAGACCAGTTCACAGCATCGGACTTGGTGCCCTTTAGGTAGAATTCATTGATTAATTGATTAATGGATAGATTAGTGATTCCGGGGGCGTCAACTGCCAAGGTTGTTAGCCCGTAAGTGAAATGCATGTTTAATCGCGGAAGGTGGCGGTAACCTTTCTCTGCTGAATAGTGAGATCTGGCACCGACTTACCGTCGGCTAACGGGGTTTTCCTCAACCAGGTATCTCCCCCCAGCGGATCACCGCCCCAGCCCGGACAAGCTCTCAGCTCCCGACCAATCGCCCGGTATGTGTGGCAGTGTAGTATATGCAAGTGCAAGTGTGTGTTTGTAATGGGAGAGGATAGGACAAGAAAGAGAAAGGAAAGATCGCGCGCGGTCCGTTGTCACTTCGTTAGGGTTCTGCTCCGGCATTCGCTTGGTGTTGATGGGATAAACCTCGAAAAGCTACCGATAAGAGCAGCCGGCCGCTAGAATTCTCCTGCAGACAGCAACTGAATTTGACCTAGCTGAAAAGCTAGTGTCGAAAGTTCTACCACCGTCGGGACTCGGATCTAGCACCTCCCGATCAGAGGTCCTGCAGTGACATCAGTTGATATTCTCAGCCACCTCTCCCGATGTTTTGGTAGAATAATTATTTACATTATAATTCTCCTGACAAAATCATACCGCCGCCTCCCCTGATAAAAACACACACTGCTCTTACGAAACTAATTACCGTTGCAGTTCACGCGCCCGGACACACGAAATAATCAATCAATCGGGCTGTCCGAAGAAATAAAAGAGGTCATCTTCGTCGACAGTATTTTTATTTCCCTAGCCGGCTTTCGACGGCTTTGCCGTCATCATCCGTCTCGCTGCTTACGGCAAAAGTGGGTAGACACAGTATATCGACAAATACTATGTCAAATACTGCCAAATACTATGTTGACGACGCTGACCTCTTTTATTTCTTCGTGTAAGAACGTCAACAACACGAACCAGAATTCGCACAATCGAGCTGTCGCCAATCGGTAGCATGTGCTCCGCCCGCGCGGCTCCACGATCTGACGTTCCTCGCCGCAGAGTTCGCTGCGGACGCCCCAAGCCGAAGTCCCCCCCCCTGCCGAAGTCGTCGCCGCAGCGCGCTGCTTCGGCTAACGAGCCGACCGCACATTCGACGCACGTGCTCGCCCGCCATTCATTCTTGCAAGCGACAAACTACCGTTCTCGGCAGTCCGCCTGCATTTCACCGCTGGGAACTGAATTCAAATCATGGTCGAACTTTGTGGAATTGCAGGTGGACAAAACGAGCTCGCGCCAAATTTTCTGAACATTCCTACTTCTGTTCATCATTGCTTCATCGGCATTCAAACCTAATTTTCATTCTCAAAATCATTCCGCATTTCTTCAGCTTTTTTAATTACTTAACTATGAAATCTTTTTATATAGTCCAGTTATCGCCCGAGGTCTTAGTCGCTGGTATCAGAAATTTAATATCCGTGTTCACCACCCAACCATGGAAACTAGTTCTTACCTTTACTTTTCATTGTTTGAAAAGTGTTTCTTGACTACGTTTGACAGAGTCTTGGCGTAGGTACACATATCAAAATGCCGGATTCTGTTCCTGTCGTCAACTCACCGTTATTATTTCATGCAGACGCGAAAGACCTAATTTCTGTACTAGTTTCGTAAAACGTATGTATAGGATTTTCTGCTGACGACGTATCACCTGGATGTAAACAATAGTTCTAGTTAAGAATCGTTTCCAAACTTTTCCTTGTGACGTCACACCCTCCGTGAACGAGCATGAGAACCCCACTCGCGATTAATTAAGAAAATTATTTCTTCAAAACCCGTGCGGCCTGGCGCGGTCAAAGCCCCCCGTCCAACCCCACACTCCAGACCGTCCGCCGACCGCTGCCTCTCAGTCACCCAGCCGACAGCCGGCCGACCGCCGTCGACGCCCCTGCCCGCCGCTGCCAACCGACTATCCCTGACAAAGCAAGCATGGGTTTACGACTCCGCAGAGCACCTATTGAATTTGATGTTTTTTTAATTTTTTATTTTATTTATTTTATTTTATTTTACGTCAAAAAAACAGTTAAAAACTGCGTATGACGTGCTATGGGAAAAAGTGAATTGTGTGCACATTTTCAAAATTCTGTGATCCCTACACTAAGTCATATACTACTTAAATTTTGAATTTTTGAAAGGGAGAAAAAAAAACTCCTATGTAAAAAAATCTATTTTCAAGGGTAAATAAGCAATAAATTTTAAATTTTGAAAGGGAGAAAAAAACAACAAAAAAACTCCCATGTAATAAAATCTATTTTCAAAGATAAATAAGCAATAAATTTTGGATCTTATTACTTCCTGCCGCGACAACATGGAAACGATAATTTGAATAATTGTATTTCCCACTGAATTCTAGAAGACGTTCGAGTTGACGAGCGCGTGTCACGGCGCACAGCCCACGAAATGCCCAAAGAGGCAACGTTTTATTTCACTTAAGACAGACCCACCCCGCCCAGCGTCAGCGTCAAAAAAGAAACATTATGTACAGGGGGACAGATGCGGAGTAACGGAGCGCCGCCCTTTTCATTTGCGCGAGGCGTGTTGCCGTGAAACGCTACGCGATTCTTCATAAACGCACGTGCGAAGAAATGGTCGATCGACCCTTTCCCAAACAGCGCAGGGGTCAGCGATTCGCATGCGCACATGCGCGACGGCCAAGGGTTATCTAAACAGTAAATAATTTTAAAGAAGATAGAGGCCAGCTGCACTGCATCCCACCGACCGTGGCGTATCCACCCCACAGGGACCGGACAGCTAACTTTCACGCCAAAAATGCAACGGAAATTTCTTCTTTGTATCACATGAGCTTGCAAGCCATTGGCTCGGGTGTCGCCCCCCCCCACCGATCCCGATGGCTAATGCTAAACGAATCACGGTGAAGCATTCCGATCAGAGGTGGGGGATCGAAGCCTTCGTCTGGACGCGCGCGAGGTCCCAAAATCACTTCACCACTACAATTCTCATCTTTCGACTTGCAACTTCAATATTGCTGTTCCGATTTCGGACTCACAGCTCGAGGCATTTTACACATACGAGCTTGCATAAGTTAGCATTTCTGACTTGTGCCTTGAACGTGAGACTACCGAGCCGAAAGGTGGGACCACTAATGCATTCAGGAGACAATTATTATCATCTCGGCAATAAACTTGTGCGGGAAACAACCGGCAGTTATCGTGTGTGCTGTGTATAACAGCATTTGTGCCCACGTAACGGGCACACTGTACGGGCACACTGTACCGGCCAACATTGTTGTGGCCCACTGTGGCCGCTGTAGTGTCGCGCCGTGAGCACGACCAGTGGGGAAATGAGAAGTTCGGGAAGACGCCACCAGGCGCAGGACAAGCGGCGGCGTCTGTCTGTGGTCACCGAGCCGTGTCGGCCAAACGATCGCAGGAGCCTTTCCCCTCCTTGCCCCGCCATGGAGGTGGGGAGTAGAAGACTCGCCCTGATGCCTCAGGGGGCATATTTAAAGGGCCTCGCCGGGGGCGGTAGGCAGTGTGGAACAGTTCAAGAGTGACGAGTAAGTGCCTAGGAGTAGTGGTGATTGCGATCAAGTGCTTGTGTCTACGGTGAGTTTTTCTTCTGGCGGACTGGGACCTGGACTGTATAACGGCTTTGATTTGGATTGTGGTTTTCTGGAAATAAAATTGGTGAAAGAACTGTTGTTGTTTCAATCTTGTACATAACAGTGTGTACGCCTGAGACACGGCCATCACAGTGGGCCCGACGGTAGCGTGCTGTCGTCCGCCAACCCGCCTGGCTGGAGAACGGGGAACTGGATTTGCCCGTCACCGCCACTGTGTTGCTGGTCACCGCCGGCATCCCGCCGTGAAGACTAACGTCATCACGTCGATGCCATAAAATAAGTTATAAATGACATGTAATAGGGTGACGCTCAGCTTATTTTCCCACCGAGGTGCGGAAGGATTCTAATAAACGAAGCTGGGAGAGTGAATGCCGATAGTCTGGCATGTTTTTTGCAGCGGGTAATTGTATTTGTTTGCTTGTTAAAAATTATAATTAATATAAAAGCCGCAGTAAATTTTGTTAAATTGCAGGCTAAACTTTGTTAAATTATGTAAGAATCATTTTGCATGCTCCCTTCATCATCATCATCTTAAGTTAATTAAATGTGTTTTAAGCTCATTTCGGTGTTTTTGTATTCGACATGCAAAACCCGATCCACGCCGGTAACGATTACCACCCCAACAATCGATGGTATTGATGGTTCGCCCATCGTCAACCGTATCGGATGTGAAGGATGGATAATGCCTCGAACGTTGCTCATCATAAAATACAATTATATGCGAAGACGACGTAAACTCCAATTATTGTAATCTACGTCAATGTGTAAGTCTATTTCAATAGTCAGATCTCGTGTATTTATTGTGCTTGTGTGAAAGGCTTGTACAAGTGGTGAGATAACATTGGTGTTGAGATTGAGAATAAGGACTTAATGAGAGATTGTTTAAATGAAAATTCAGAATGACTATTCTGTAGATGATGGAAATGAAGATGAATAAATAGAGACAGTTTAAAAAATATACCAAAAACCTGTTTATAAAATTATTACTTGTAATTACCCCTATTTTAATACACATAATCAAGGTATAAATATACATTGCTTTGCGCTATTAGAGTTCCGTCATATGTACGCTAAACTCTCTTAATAAGGTACAAAACAATGTTTCGTTCGGTTCCTCATAGAGTTTCGACTACAGATATCCAAGAACAAGCTTCTGTAACAGATGGAAATGGAATCGAAAGCAACGCATCTGGTTGCAGAACGAACGCATATTCTTTCAGTAGGATTCGCTCCAAAGCAATATTTCGCTCGGGCGCAATCGCGCCGTTTTGTGACAAGCTTTTTCCCTGAATGGTGGAGACCAAAAGCGGTGAGTGGAATCCCTTCGAGTGCTCTCGGCCGCATGTCTCGATGGGAGGACGCAAACACTTGCCTTGGACGTTCTTGTGTTTCCTTTCGTGTGCCACAAATAGCGGACGACGAGTTCCGTAGTCTCTGTTGGCGTGATTTGAAAAATGGCATGGAGAGGCATTATGCAGCACCAAAATTTATATCCTGGAAAACAATGAGTATGTTTCTTTGTTTTCTCCAATTGAAAAAAAAGATTATTCAAATATAAATAAAAAAGAAATAAATGTAGATTTGAAGATTCGGAAGTAAAACATGGTAACCCAATTGAAACTCTTTCCAAAAATAAGAAAGTGAACATTTTGATTAAATTGGATTAATTTGGTTATGTAAAAATTAACGGGGACTGTTGAAGACCCATTGATTTAAGTGTTTAAGTATCACATTTCATTTCAATTGTAGGAATCAACAGCAGGAAAAATTGGAATATCATTTTAACCCCATTTTCGATGATTCTTTAACGACGAATCCCTTCATTTAAAAAAATTATAGTGTCGCTCAATTTGAGCTGTAAATTACTTTTTAATTAACTTGATCTAGTTTTTAGTTGAATAGTTTCTTCAGGTGTGAATATTTATTGAATCGCAATCAGCCAATACAAATCTAGCTTCAGGCATTATATTCTGTAGTTCGACGTGGAAAGTGAAATATTAGGTGGAATATGAAATTGATACTCACATGCTCTTTGCAAGTGTTTTGATTATTTTTGTGAAAAATATTGTAGATAATTATTCGTTTTCAATTAGTTCTCAGGTGTGAATATTAATCCTTTAATGAGCGAAGTAGTGTAAAAGCAAATTCATTTTAAATTATTCAATTCAGTAATTTATAATAATGTCATTTTTTCTTGTAGTCTGACTAATGAAGCATGTATTACGTTAACTTACATTAAAAATTACATAAAACTGCGTTTCTATTGCTTAGTGTCGTGAAATTAAACACAAATGAACAACACGACAAATGATAGTGTACTAACAGCAGACAGCTCATGGAGATTTCATCACACGATATCGTGTTTGCTACAGTAACAGAATGCTTTCTGTCAAATTAGCTTTACATCATTATACCTCATAATTAAACGTCGGTTGAAACAGTGCGTCCCTGCAAGTTCACGAACTGAAAAGAAAGAGAGATACTGTCGGGATCGGGAGCTTCAATACCAAAAAATCGTAACGAAGCTCACAATTGGATGACAGCACTCCCCTCTCATCCCAGATCGTGACTTTCAGGTAACACATTATTTTAATCAGAGTATATCTCAAATGCTTAGGAGAATGAACGAGTTAGTGAATCCTTTCTTCACCTCTAAAATTTTCCTTCCCTTAAACAGAGATGGTGAGTTCCCATCTTTCGTGATACTAGCTTCATACATCGAAATCCAAAGAAACAGAATGAAAGCACATTTTATGACCTTACTGAAAGCGTATTCTTACGAGCTCAATAGAAAATCAGATAATTATTTTAATTGAAAAGTTTTGAGAAATATTGTAGCTGTTATCTCCCTGAAGGTTTGCTATTCATCTCGACACAATGGTTACTATTGTGTGCATTTTCTTCATTCTTCTACTCAGACCCGTCTGTATTTACTCGATCCTTTTATTTCGCTACTTTTGATGCACCAAATGCATTAGCCCTTTTCAGAGATTACCAAAGAATCAAAGTTTAATAAAAAATCCTAAAGAGAATTTCAAACAAAAATGTTCTCACAAACAATCTTTTAAGTACGCGGGTGAAGTGGCCTAAATTATCCTTCCAGCAATTTAAATTAATTATACTCGTATATCACACAAGACAGATGAAGTAACGTGTAACTACAAAGTGACAAACCAAAATATACAACTGTTTTTATATAGAATTGGAATGAATGTTTTCAGCATTTTTGTTTCTTAAAGAAGTATTCATATAAACGACATTCAATATGTATTTATGAACTCTCAGATGCACAAGAACATACAAAATATTTTTGGGGCTAGCAACAAATTATATCAATGAGTAATTTAATCTGCCTCCATTGTATTATTATACCTCTAGACTCTTATTACATGTAAGAAGTGAAATGTACAATATACTTTCATGAAAAAAGGTGAAACGTGGATAAATAATATTTCATTTCCTTGACCAAGAATAAAAAGTATGCTAAAATTTGCATTCTTGATACACAACCTTCCAAGCTGAAAATGTCTTGCAGATGAACTTGGCAGCGATCCTTGTAGCGTTCTCAGTATGGATGGGTGATTTAATCGCGTTTAGTACAATCGATTATTTTATACGAGTAAACGAAAACTTGAAATCGATTATTTCTACACCGATCAATGTACAAAATAAATTACCGTTAGAAATAAAAAATTCTGTACAAATTAAAGAATTTAAAAGAATAATTATAAAATATATAAAAGTAGAAAAATAATTTTGTAAATAGTTAATAGAGTATATCTACAGATGTAAACAATGTACGTAAATATGTATTTTATACAACAAATAAACGAGAAGGCTAAATAAACAAAATCTATCTACCCCATCGATTAATTTTTTCCGGTTTTTAGATTAATTTTTTTTCTCAAATGATAATTACCAAGACGAGCAAAATATAAAAGTACATCTTTGCTTTTGAACTTTAGCAACCGAATTACTCGTCAGTTTCTCTCTCCCACTGCACAACATAATAGACACAAACACTAACCGACGTAGTATTTATATTCCCATTCGATATTGTTCATTTAAAGATCTGTTATTGACATTTATATTATATCAAAATGGTTTTGTAAAAGATAATTTCATTTATTTTGCCGTTTATTAGAAGAAAATAAAAGAACAGACATATGTTCCATAAAGTAGTTGCATTTTAATTCTGCAAAAACCGTATTATTACATTTTTCTGTATTTAATTTAAAAACCTAAACGTTTTTTTTAGTTGATGAACATGCTTTTTTTCTGATTTCATTAAAATAACAACTCAATTAGTCTTAAACACAAAGTTAAATAAATAAAATTTAACAAGACAGAAAATTGAGAATGATTCGCTTTATTGTGATAGTTTTCTCAAAATAAGTTAATTTACTAAACGATTAATTAATTTACAAATTAAAAATTAACAATTTTACGCAAAAATTTAAAACGTGTTAAAAATTAATCGATTATATTGAATTAATCCATTAATTAGGAACAATTAATTGATGCATATTAATCTGATTAAAAATAATCGATTAGATATTAATCGATCCCTAGCTCTTAGGTATCGGTGGTCGGGTGTGCGTGCCACCAGGCGATAACAAGGATCGATGTGTTTAGGCGTTCTGCCGCGCAGCCTGCAGGCCTACCTGAACGTGCTGCCACCCAGCAAGACAATGCACTCCAGAGGCGCCACGTCGCTACACCGCACGCCCGCTTGCTCCTCAATATTGCAATGGCCCTGCCATGACGGAATTTCCACGACACGTGGTTCTATTGGGAAGCATTCAGTGGAGGGCTAAGGTTCGCCTATTTCCACGGTTCCACAAGACCCGTAGGACAACATGGACATTTCATTGCGGTAAACATTGTACACGTTTTAATACTCAATTAATGCATTTTAACAAATATTTGAGAGAATTTGAAGATACTTTCTTGTGAAAAACTTGAGAATACTGCTATACTTAATAACAGTTGTAGACCAAAGCGATTTTGGTACCGAAGAACACTAATAAGAGGGGAGTGTCAGCTTACGACCTCAGAATAAATTGCAAAATAATTGAAGGAATTATGGGAATAGTTCATGGCTGTTGGTCATTTAATTAAAATCCTAGTTTGCCAATGTTTCGAGACTTCATTAATTACTCATCAGGGCTATGGAGCACGTAATTACACAATTACTGTATATGACCGTTACAGAATTAGATAGAATACAAACAAACAAAAACCACTAAGAAGTACTAAGTTATTGTGTACGAAAAAAGAAAGCATCACAAATAACTCTGTCAAGAAACACACTTTACTGCAGGAGAATGCTGAAGAACATTGTAATAGAAAAGACGCGATCTAATTACATAGGAATTGAAAGAATATTTTATACATATTTGGAAACTAATTCTACGCGTATTTAATCATTTTATGCAAATTTGTTTTTAAATATTTTCAGTTTTTGAGGTATGACAAATATATAAATATTTGATCTATTTTTGTAGTCACTCTTCTCTCCGCCGAGAAACAGATGGCAATTTTCCTTTTTTAAGAAATAATTCAACACCGTGTTACTTTAATAGCAAAACTGTTATTTACATCGACATGTACCGAAATAACATTTGCAACATGTTCATAGGCGTCGGAGTGAGAGAAAGTCCTGTTTTCACGGAGAGATTACACATGGCAAGGTTTCGATTTGTTTAGTGACCATCCGATAAACGTTGAAAAATTAAACTATCACTTAAGGTTAAGGTAGCCGTCTACCTAAGAAAAAAAATTAGAATTTGGGGTCTATTTTGTATTAATTTGTACATTTGATTTCTTTATACTTTTAGAGTTAAAATATTTTTTATTTCAATTTGTTTATAATTAATTGGCAAAAATTTAGGTTTTCACTTCAACAATCATAACTCTTCAACAAATTGATATACTTTGATTTTTCTTTTCTTAATTAATCAAAACTGAATATTATAGCGAATGAACTAGAATGGTAAAGTTGTTTTGGCAATAGAGAGTCAGGACTTGATTATTTGTGAAAAAATTGTTTAAAAATTTCTTTCAGACATTTCTGTTCATAAAACTGAAAATTTTAGTGACAGACTAATTATTCAGATATTCATTTACCCACTATTCAGTTAATTATTCTACTATCTAGTTCGTTCACAAGAGGAAATTATGCGTTAAATGCTGCAAAAATAATTATATTATCTTTAATTGTTTTGATTCATGATGTTTCAAGTGCACGATTGTGCTGAAATTTCGCATTTCTGGAAAAAGCATCTCAAGTGCAATCGCTAAGGGATTGACAGTTGACATTCGCTTCGAAAGAAATTATTTTCTCAAACTAAGAATCGTAGCAAGATACGGTTTGAAGCCTTTAAAATATAATAAAAAAGAGCATATGACCCAATAAAAATTGGCGGCTAATGGATTTACACAATCCATCGTCCGTTCAGAACAAATGAAACAAAGAAGAACAATGAGTTGTTGCTAATGATGGAGTACGATGTCCCATTCCAGGGAAACTTATTTATTATTTATGTGATTTTTTTGTAGTGTAAGAATATGGTGTTTCCAAAATATTGAATGACAAATGTCCGAAATCACAAACATCAGTAAACGTAATATTGACTACGGCTCCTCGGGTTAAAAATCTTCAACCGCGTTCGTTATTTGCGCTTTTCATGTATCAGACTAATGGTTTAAAGAGACCATTCATTAAGTTATCTGACTATTCACAGGTGCAGCAGCACATAATGCAAGTTTAGCATGTGAAATAAGTTCACAATGGTATTTTAGACATGTGAAATAAAGCTGCCTTATCCAATCACCTTTTTCGCAATTTGAAAATGTTTATTACTACATACCTCTATGACTGATGGTTTTGTATAGACTTCGGCAGCAATGAGTAATTTTGGATATAATAAGTAATTTTATCTACTGCAGGAGCCTTTATTGCATTGAATGAATATGCCATTTAATATTCTTCGGACACGTAAATAAACAAATAACAAAGAGGATCGGCTAAGAAAAAGTCTGTTTTTAATTTATAATGTTAATAAAATATGCAAATGTTAGACAGGTTTCAAAGCCAAAAAAAAAAGTGTATTTAAAATCTCAGTCCAAACTTTACTACAAACAACCGAAATGTTTACCATTTATTTGTATTTTCAATTTTGGTGCAACACAGAATCGATATTCACATCTACATTTTCACATCCCTCTCATAATCAATTTTATTAACAAGAGAATGCTCGAACTTACGTAATTGATGCCAACCAGATGGAACTGTGGTTACACAAGTTGAATGTAGAACATCATAATCGATTCCCACATTCATATGCAATCATATTAACCTTCCTCATTCAGGAGGATGTTCCAATTCATTTAATATTCAGTAGTTCATAATGGAAAGTGCAACGTTTATCAAAACGGATATCCACAGAATTAATTAAGCATTTATTGTTACACCAAAATTATAGAGGGAATAAGGTCTATTTTTGTCGTCTATTGATATAAGCGTTTTTTTGTAATTAATGTTTTCTGAGTAAAGATGAGATATTTAAATTTTCATTACCGCCAATGTTACGTATTATTTATTCTCACGTTTATTTTAGAATAGTTTGGAAATGAGTGGTAAAGAATGAGCGATATTCAGATTATTAAGAAGTATTTAATATCGTGACACGACAAAGGTCACTTTTGCCCTTCAACCACTTTAACCGATACGAAAATCTAGGGAACTCTCGCCTCAGATATGTCTGTCTAGGATCTTTTAAACACCAATGACTAGTGCGATTTCATGTAAACAAAATTTCGTTTTTTTTCATATGTGTTTCATCAGCAATAAAAACCAAACAATGGAAGTTCATTATCATTGTGGCATATGTTCTTTCTTCAGAAAGCGGCGTTAGTTGCCATTATTGCTGGATCTCAGTCGTAGATATCGGGGTATTGTCCAGTCCGTAAGTACGACAAGATTTGCTTGTTATCCAAATGATAATTCAAGATTTCAATTGTCAGTGATTAGCGCCACCCCATCGTGTGGTAGGAGAGAAACAGCTCCGTTATTAGATTTTATAATTTTCATCAGTTTTGGTTTCTACAAATCATTTTGTCTCGTTCACAAACCACTTCTAAGTTTATAACTTCTTTTAAGTTTTTCTTTAAAGACATTGTTGAAAGTAATTTTTCGAATGATGCTCAATAATGATTTATTGATTTTTTACGGCACGTCAACTACTACGGTCATTTCTCCCGTTTGAGTAATGAATGTTTATATCCCGGGTGAAGCCAGTGTTATCCTCGTTAAATGGTGAGATGGTGAGATCTGGTGCCGGCTTACACAACGGGTTGTGGAAGATTTCTCATTCATGTACTTCCCTCAGCGTGGCATCGACCCAGCCGCGACGAGCTCTAAGCTCATCTTGACATGAGAGCTAATGCATTGCAAGTAAGTGTAAGTGGAGAGGATAGGACAAGAGGAAGGAAAGATCTCGAGCGGTCCGTGGCCACTTTGTTGCGGCTCTACTGTGGCATTCGTCTGGAAATTGTGAAACAAACCACGGGAAACTATAGATATACCCACGGATAACTACCAATGAGTGCAGCCGGCCGCTAGAATTCTTCTCCAGACTCCGGGCTGAATTTGACCCAGTTATGTAGCTAGAGCCGAAAATCCTTCGTTTGTACTAGGTATTTAAGACCTCCCGATCTGAGGTGCAGCAGAGTCAGATTATTATTGTCTCGGAGCTAAACTCAACCGGTAAGTCCAATAAAAATACCCTCTTTACTATTTTTGTTTAAATATTACCATAATTACTTGATGGTATTACGTCTCAAATGTTCATAATTATTTTAGAAGTAGCATTGAGGTTACTATGGTTTTCAAAAGGCAGTTTGAATGCAAAAGCATATTTGTACTCAGATCAAATTTCTAAATCTGTTATCCTGAGAGTGCGACAGCGTCTACTTTATAGAAGTCTACCGCTGTCAGTTCCCACTTACTAGCTTGAGTACGAGTTATTTTGTCTAATTGCTGAGTTTTTACGTCGAAATTCTCTTCAGCGTATACAACATTCGTGACGGTTCCGGCTCTTTGGTCACGCATCACCGTCCCACAACAATCAACCTCTTTAAACTTCGTTAAACATCACATTCAGAAAGGATACAAAGATGCGATAAGAGTTTTCAGAAAAATACTCCAAAAAACATACACAACAATGCTACGACATTCGGAAGCGTACTCAGATACACACGACCGCTCGGAGTCGACAGTCGAACACTCCACAGTCCCACTTCGACTTAAATATCATGCGCGGCGATCCTCGCGTGCTGCCGCCCGTCACGTTACCCCAGTGACCGCAACATCCCCCACCCCCGTGCCCCGCTCTGCTGTGGCAGTTCTCGTGAAAAACTACTTGCCACGCCACCGGACATCCCTTGCACGTCACGCGCCGTCACACGAAGCAATGCAGCCCGCCAACTCCGAGCACACTCAATCGACGACGCGGAAATTGGAAGTGCAAACTCTTGTGATATTTACTAACCTTTAAGAAAGTATGAGTGAATATTTATTGATGTCTGACGAGTCAACTACCTACTTCATGAGACCCGTAAGTGCAAGGTATGTTACGGGATAACTTGCGACCCCCCCCCTTCCACCTTGAATGCGCCAGCGACCACTGACCCAGTTGTAAGCTTCCGACTGTTCTCCAGACGTGGTGGTGTAGTGCACGTAAGAGTAAAGTGTTTTTAAGAGGTCAGGCATGAACAAGGATGCGGAAGGCAGTATCGCGAGTGGTCTGTGCCCAATTTGCTGAACATTTCTTAAGCAAAAAGTATTTAATAGACTTATTTAAAAAATGGAATAAGGTGGAAAGAAACTTGGCTGCCAAAAAATATTTATGAAGAAATTGTTGAATAAATTGCCCTATGTTGTAGCGTAACATGAGAAGTAAATCAAAGACAAAACAAAAAAATCAGAAGCTTTAGAAATGGTCGCTCTTCGGAAAAGTTGCATGATTTCAAAATTAAAACATATCGAAATGAAATACGACAGAAAATGAATACAAGCAGAGATAAACTAGAAAATAGAATCCGTAATTGAGAGAATTAAATACAAGAGAGTTATGTGATAAAGACACCACAAAAATGCAAGAGGTGCAACGGCTGCTAAAAATATGACCCTGGACACCAACTGAAAGAAGGAAAAGAGGAAGAGCGACGAAAATTTGGGGAGATTCCGTACGCGAAGCGTTGACATCCGGGCACCTGGAAGAAGTGAATGCATAGGATAGAACGAGGTGGCAACTTGGGTGCGGGAAACGGTGAACGATGTAACACACTCCCTGGAAAGAAGTTAATTTGAACAATAAATATGATTTTAAGAAAAAATGTTTAAACAAAAAATTTTGTTTAATCTAGAGATTCCCAAACTTTTCCGTTCATCCACACCCAAACAAAATGCTTGCTTCATTGACCTTCCTTACGTTTTCTCTATAATACCCAGCATCCTTAATCATAATACAAAGATATATGCCTTAAAAAGTAATTTCATAGCCCAATATTCTCGTAAGTATCTGGATCCTTCAAATATCAACGAAGTTTCTGTTTTTGAGTAGCGGAGATTCTAATCTTGAGATGATTTCGTGCAAAACGTTAAGTGTTTTTCCAGAATTGGCCATTATATTCCTCCAGTCCATATTGCAGAGAGTGCTTTCTGCCGCGGTTGAGTATCGTCGTCAACGCATAGTTATAATTTCTTGGGTTTTCTAAACATCCTAATACCTTAATTTCTAAGCGTGAAAGACGGATACGAAAGAATAGCGGATTTTATATACGATTAATATACGTTTTGTTACTTTATATCAGAAAACAGTTAATTTAGTCTTTATATATTATTTTTAACCAATGAGATCTGGATTATTCTGATAAAGTACCAGTTCATAATTCGTCTATTGACCCCCTGATCATAATAGATCCCCTTCCAAATTTCGTCGACCCCTAAGGGGACACCAATAGGAGTGGGTCATCAACCTCCCCCTACCGGGGTTTTTGACCTTCTACCGGGAGAGGTGGCTCAGGGCATCAATTTATGTCACTGCAGGGCCTCTGACCGGAAGGTCCTAGGTTCGAGTTCCGAAGGTACCAGGATTTTCGACACTAGCTACATAGCTGGATCGAGTCCAGTCTCTGTCTGAAGGATAATTCTAGCAGTCGACTGCTCTGATCGGTATTTTTCCGTGGTTTCTCCGATGAACACCACGCGAATGCCGGAGCAGTACCCTAATAAACAGATCACGGACCGCGCGCGATATTTCCTTCCTCTTCCTTGTTCTCTCCTTAATTGCACACACTTGCACTAACACGCACTACACTACCACACATGCTGGGAGACAAATCGGGAACTCAAAAGCGTGTCCCGGCTGGGGCGGTGCCCAGCTGGTGGGAGAGTCCTGGTTAGGGGGAAACCCCACTAGCCGACGGTAGGTCGGTGTGGGATCTTGCTATCCAGCTGGGGAAGATCACCGCTACCTCCCGAAGAAAACACATGCACTACACGTACGGGACTAATGACATCAGTTGACACGCCCGGAATCACGAACAAACACCCCAAGGAGTCTATAAACAATTCCATTAGGAACGCGTGGTTTATACAAAAAAAAATCACGTTCGCTTGGTGTTTATTAAAACAAATATCCAACCCTCCCCTCCCACCGTGTCCTCCGCTCTCCACCTGACCTACTCCCTCGCCACGCCCATGCTGCGCCGCGCCCGCGTCACGCCCTCGCGAACAGCTGGGGGGGGGGGCAGCGCCGCGCGCCCAAAGGCGCCGAATGGCAAAGGTGAGTGGGCGCAGGCGGGCGGAAGGGAAAGGCCGCGGTAATAATAACCCATGACGACCCGGCGCCGGAGCACAGCATAGCTCCACCGACCACATCGATCGGGATTGCAGCGGGCTTTTTCCAGGCGGGCGGAGGAGTATCAAGGCAAAAGAAGTAGGGCGAAATACATGAGACGAGGAGAACTTAATTAGCAATCAAGCTCGTAGAGGTTGTTTGTTGTTATAGTGATGACATTCTCTAGAAAAAAGTAGTACTTTTTCCTTTCACAGGCACTTACCAATGACATTCCGGTACCCATCAATATGGGGTCAATGCCGAATATCAGAATAAATTGGAATATAATTGAAGGAAAATTATATATATTTAAGAACTAATAATACATTATTTAAGAAAGTTTTATAATCACTTTCTGCAAGTTTCTGTCAAACATTTCCAGTTTCTTAGGTTTAACATAGCCATGAATATTTCGCGCGATTTTTTAACTTGCAGTCCTTTCCGCGTGGACGCAGATGTATTTGATGGTACGGACTTACTTTATTGAAGGGCAAGTTCAACATTTACAATGTTCCTCAGATTGCATAACTGTTATCAACATCAGATACTAAAAAAATCAAATTGTTTACGGAAAGGCCCAGCTGTAAGAAAACGACTCTTTTCAATTGATTGATTGATTTTTTCGTGTTTCCGGGCGCGTCAACTGCTTTGGTCATTAGTCCCGTTAGTGTAGTGCATGTTTTTTTCTCAGGAGATGGCGGTGATCTTCCCCTGCTGGATGGCGAGATCCGGCGCCGACCTACCGGCGGCTAGCGGGGTTTCCCTCTAACCAGGACTATGGACTATCCCACCAGCGGGGCACCGCCCCAGCCGGGACAAGCTCGAAGCTCCCGACCGGTCTCCCGGAATATGTGGCAGTGTAGTGCATGTTCGTGTAAGTGTGTGTAAGGGGAGAGGATAGGTCAAGGAAGAGGAAGGGCAGATCGCGCGCGGTCCGTGGCCCGTTTGTAGGGTACTGCTCCGGCATTCGTCTGGTGCTGATCGGAGAAAACACGGAAAACTACCGATCAGAGCAGCCGGCTGCTAGAATTCTCCTCCAGACAGCGACTAAATTCGACCTATCTGAAAAGCTAGTGTCGAAAATCCTGCCGCCGTCAGGACTCGAACCTAGGACCTCCCGGTCAGAGGTGCTGCGGTGACATCAGTTGATGCACTGAGTTACCTCTCCCGATTCGACTGTTTTGAAGAAGTGATTATATATGACGATGGATTAGATTTTTAAATTTGCGGTAGCAATTGAAAAAGAAAATCTCTAAAGATTACGAACGTATCTTACTTACTTTTGAACGGTTTCGAACTATATTTAAATCACAGTTTGTCATAAAATAATGTAATATAAAATATTCTGCTGATATTTAATGTGCGACCTCTGACTCATTAATCAGAGCAATTGCCTTTCATATCCAGAATAGCCGTTCCCATCGCGGTATTTTTTTGTGAAGAAAAGGTTTCACGGATGCATTTTTATGTTTCATTGTTTCTCCCTCTCTTTCATGCACCATTTAGATCTCCAGGCTTAATTTCATCCCGTCTTTTTATTACCGTCATTTGTGGAAGAATTCTTGATTGAGCCAGCTATAGAGTGCTACTTCCAAACAGTGTCCTTTTTCTGGAAAGCTACCATCAGTTCTTTCTTTCAAAATGATTTTGATCTTCACTTCCTGCTGTTGAAGTAATATATACATATCAATTTTTAACGAGACCATTCTAGGGTCGAGAAATATTTACTCGTTTATAATTGGCATAATAAATATACCATCACTGCTAGTTGAAAATTAACGATCCACCATTCCACACGTTTATCACACGTACCCCTTCATCATGATCACTGGCTTCTGGGAGTAGCTGTCTTAGCATTTTAACTCAATATAAACCAGTCTACTCGGTATGCGGTGTAATATTTGGCCCTTTATTTTGTCTCCCTCTTTCGTCGACATGTCTCGAAGAACTTGATTCGTAGGTAAAAGAACAGTAAACATTCCCATATTTTCTTCGAGTTCTTGAAGAACCGAACTGTTAGTTTACTTGTTCATCCATGACACTTAACTCTCTCCTACATAACCAAGTCTCTCAGCATTATTACTCACAATGACTATTTTCTATGATAGTTAGGAGTTTATTTTATTTTACATTATTGAAAAGGTTAAAGACACGATTATTATTAATAATAGGTTCCTAAAGTACTTCTTTATCGCCAGCGAATGATAATACGAACACCCATGATGGGCACTTCAGGTGGCGAACTGCTCTAATGGCAGCTCCTTGCGGTAGCGGTGGAAACTATTAAGTTTGACGTATTGTTAATCTATTAAAAATATTATTATTTATTCGAGCAAATAAGTCAAATCAAACTTTACAACAAGACAAGTCAATATTCTTTATCTACCTAGGACAAGTGCCTCACTCGCTTCCATGGTTCGTGAGATAATATCTTCATCTCGTACTAGAAAATTATCTCTATATCATCTGTAAAATAAAATATTAATTTTGAACTTCAATTGAAACGAGCTGTATGATAACATTTTCATTTCTTTGCTCATTTCCCAAACCTTCCAGCCTTACAGCTATACTCGTCAGTGGCATCTGTAGACTCACTGAATACTCACATAATACTTACTACTGTAATACTCACGTAAAGCAATACTGTAATACTCTAGAGTACGCCATTTCCAATGCTTTATGTAGAGCTCCTAAAATGTAATTAAATACTTTAAAATATCGTATTTATTATAATAAAATATTTTTTGCATATCTTTGTTTAACAAAGTAAACAAAAATGTAGGCATATAGTTTTAAGTGCTTAAATGTACATGATTCCAGCCTGTCAGAAAGTCTCTTTTGCATGATGTGCTTATTCGTGTGCAAAACTATTCCATCTATAATGTCTATGAAATTAATAAATACAAGGATTTCGTCTTTCACATTATTAGCTACTTTTGTTTATGTGGATGGAATAATTTTCTTCAAAATATTGTTTTTGTTCTAGAAAATTTTTGTTCAGGGGCGTGTTTTTCCATTTTTTTAAAAAATTCTTGTAATTGTTTCTCACGACACTATCTATTGTGTTTGAAAATGATTTTAGAAAAGTATTCTTGGCTGTTTTCAGATACTTCATCGCTATCACTATCACTGCTGAAGTGTGATGTGCGTAAGTCTTCTTCAGATTTCCTGTCGTGATCGAACATTTGTACAGTTTCTGGTTCATTATCTGAGAAGTCGTCGTCGATCTGATCTTCCAAATGTGATTCCATCTCAAACTTTGTATCTAGAAGTGCGCTACTAGTGCCACGCGTACTTTCAATTGTAAAAATTAAACATTTTAAATTACTTACATAACTAGGCGCGCGACGTACAGAGTACGCCTAGATGCACAAGAAAAGGCAAAGAGTTCGCACACGGCTTACCCTATACAAAGAAAAATACGTACTGACTCACAATCGGCAGAGCAACAACTGGCGGTAGGGTATTAGGTGCCGGAAGGCCCGATTTAACGCAATTTTAGAAAACATAAGCTCAGAAATGTAGCGTTGCGTACTGAGTACGTCGCGTGTCTACTTAAAGGTTAATTGTTGCCCAGAGCGAGCGTGGGCGAGGGAGAGCGGGCGAATGGGCGATGCAGGCTGCAAGCACCCACGCTAGGACAGCGAGC
Organism: Teleogryllus occipitalis; assembly: GCA_011170035.1. Taxonomy (NCBI): domain Eukaryota; kingdom Metazoa; phylum Arthropoda; class Insecta; order Orthoptera; family Gryllidae; genus Teleogryllus; species Teleogryllus occipitalis. The sequence goes on along the minus strand of BLKR01001843.1, from coordinate 107,190 downwards.
CCGTCGAGTGGCACATCGGCTGCGGGCATTGACCGAGGGCGTGAACGAGCGTGCGCGGCGGCAGGTGAGCGTATCGCCGAAAGGCACGCTCGTCTCGTCAACGACCTCCAGCCTTCGAGCGGCACGACGACGCGGCGGTTCAGTACACAGCCGAGACCCGCGCCGCACCCACTGACACGAACGTGGAGGCGAATGCCCATTGCAGAGTTCTGTGTTTTTCATTGACGCCGTACTTTAAATCAAACCATATAGAACTTTTTTCAAATAAGTCAATACGAATTCCTATAGATTGACTTATCAATTAACGCTTCCTTTTATAATTCTGATTATTCTGTCAATTTATTAACAATATAGTTCTTCAACAACTAAAAATACTTTATTACAGATTAAACGTTTTAGAAAACAATCCAACTTAATTTTCATTTTTTAAATGGTATTTTAATTCTGAATTGAAAATTCGAATTAGAAAGTAATTCATTTGCCAGATTTATAATCCTAATATCTATCGACTGCATACATAATATTAAAATTATAATTAGGTTGTATGGTACTAAAATAGTCACATTTTTCTTTTAGTATCATTGGATGTCCTATGAATTTTCAAATATCTCGTTAATTACGTAGCGTTAGTCAATTTAAAGTCAAATTGAAAAACTCCCACCAGAACTAGCAATGTGATGTAATTAATCAGGCAACAAGCGAATTCTTCAAATAACACAGCTGTATTTGGTAAAATGAAAGCAAATAATTAGTTGATCACTAAATAATACACCCCGCTCCACTCGTACAGTACTTATGTGGCTTACTCCATTGAAATAATGAACGCTCGTTCATTTCAGTGATGTATCTAAAAACATAAAATGAATAAAACTACATCATTCATTTGATTCGTTTCATTCGTTTCATTCATTTCATTCATTTCATTAATTCCAATCATTTTTACACTCACTTGACATCTATCCAATTTTTGAAAATTCCTACTACTAATTCCGAAAGTGTATTGCATGTTATATCCAGTTATGTGGTGGTGTTCCGCTTCCACTGTTACATGAGATCCGGCACCAACCAACATCGGGTTGCGGGAATTAGGCAATTCCGAAAGCACGGCACCTCTGCAGTCGGGAAAAGCTCTAAGCATCCGACTGGACATCTCGTATTAGGTGATAGATTTGTGCGTGTAAGAATGTGTTTGTAAGTGGAGAAGAGGGGACAAGGATGTGGAGGGAAAATCGCGCGCATTCTATGGCTTTGTAATGGTCCTGCCCCGGAATTCGCCCAGTGTTTATGAGAGAAACCAGGGAAAAAATACTGACCAGAGTAGTCGTCGGCTAGAATTATTTTGCGTTCAGCATTTCAAGGTCGCGGTCAAGGACAAGCTTACTAGAGATCGTGGGCACTGCTCGCAGAGAAATTGGCCCGAGTTTTCAAAGTAAGGGTGGTACAAATTTCTCCGGAGTGGCGGTACGTCATAGGATTCCTGGCCCATGACAGTCTTTGGGAGAAGTTACTTGACATTTATTGTCACAAATTTGACCATGTAAATTCCAATTTTCTCTTTACAAGAACAAATAATATATCTGTCCGATTTCAAATTCTTAATTGTAAGAAAAAAATTAAAAAATTCAATCAAAATAATCTTTATTTTAAAATCCTGTTTACTTACGAGTGATATAAAAGAGAGAACTTTTTTACGTTGAGATTAGAAGTTTTAACGTACAAATATTCTTGTCCGTTAAAAGCGCTGTCCGTCCGTAAGCGAGAATTGTTAACTTATAGAGACTTCTTAATTAATTTCACGTTATTTCTAACTACAATAATTAACATAATTTAGTTAACTATCGCTAAATACAATAATTAACTAATTTTTTAATAACACTACACAAAACGAAAACAAGGAAAAAATTCACCATTCAAATATATTCCTGTTACTTAGAAAAGATGTTGACATAAGGGAGAATTTAGTGAGAAAATAAACATAATTATAAGTAGTGAAGAATATAATCATAACACAATTCTCGGTTATTACATAGAAAAAAAATCTGGCAACCATATTTTCGTACGAGTCACTATTAACCGTCTTGCGCCGCTACAGCTTGTGCGTGTACGCCCCTTTCTGGAGTTGAGGGGAAAGGAGAGCAAAGTCAGGGGAAGTTGTTTGTGCCCGATGGAGCGCCGGGCTTCCCAGGCGGGCAAGTAGCTGGTGCGGGCACGGTTTGACGTGCCTGGCGTACAGTAACTGAATTCGAACTAGCTAGTGTCGAAAATACGCTACGATCAGGACTCGAACCTAGGATCTCTAGGTCAGAGACTCTACAGCGACAAAAGTTGTTGCTCTGAACCATTTTAGCCGGGGTCAGCCCTGAACTAAAGACTAAGCTTTAATGAATATCTGCTTTTAATAATGAATAAAGACATTTTGCCCTGCGGCAAAAGAAAGCAATATCTCACCATTTACTCCGTGGATCATCAGGAAATTGGACGGAATTACGATTATGTTTATTGATAAATATGTAATTAAATTTTAACGTGCACAAAATTACATAATGAAATAAATGTTGCAGAAATAAAGTGAATTCACACACACAATTAAAGCACTCTCAAAATTAAAAACAAATGTGTGTCTAATATAAAACCAGATAAGCGGATAAACAGAACGACTATGTAGTTGTAGAGTGATTTATAAATTAAAAAAGAAGAACGGATTGATTTGGTTCACGTGTAATACTTCTGCGACTACGGTAGGCGCCAGGAAATAGACGATCGATCATAAATCAAACGGTATAGCATAAAAGAAACGGATGTAGATCACATACAAAATAAACACACATGAAGTGATGAATGATGATGAATGACATACTCATGTAATAAGAGTAAGCGCGGAAGAAGGGTCACACTTTTCCTGTCCTTAGATATCTGCTCTTGTTATATCATGGATTATTATCATGCATGTTATTTTATTATACTCGTAACTAGTAAATTTACTGATCTACTTTAAAGTAGATAAGTAAATTTACTAGTTACGAGTATAATAAAATAATATGCAATTACGGCATATTATAAATCGGCAAAAAATACATAAATATGTAATGAAATTGATCAGAATATATCAAAAAATAAGTAAAAAGGGATATAATACGTAATATCCAAATACGCTCTTATTTGTAGAGCATTTACTAACAAATAAAACAAATTTTCACAAGCAGAAGTTACATTAATAATAATAATATTTGTTAAAGCAATTTGAAAAATAAATACTGCTTTTTCTAAAGAATTATATTTTAATAGCACAGTTTTATGTTCAAGAGAAATTATTAACATCGCACAAACGCGGGAACGTAATGACAGGCAAGCAATCACATCTAACGTTGTTATCGTAGTGTTACACGTCTATGACATTGCGATGATAGAGTTACACGATTCCTTCTACATCTCGCGCAGTTTGCTTTGAATAAAGAAACCTCCTTAAGGAAGTTGAATAAAGAAACCTTAATCAAACTGTAGGGGAACCTGGAGGAATAACACGTATGGTTAACACAAACACACACAAACATCCATGCCCGAGGCGGGATTCGAACCCGCGACCCTTCGGTCCGAGATCACTACGTCACTACTGCCTTAGCGATCTCGGCCACCGTGCCGACATACAACGACACTGATAGTTTCAAAATGCAAAGATAATATTCACAGCACTCACCCATTCTTGCCGCAGTGCAAATAGTGCAGACTAGGGTTGCCAACCGTCCTTTGTCAACCGACCAATTTCCTGTCCATTTGAGAGGACAGTCCTCCATTGACGTCCATGGTCCTCTCGTCCTTCTTTGTATTTTAAATGTTCTCCTGTAAGTAAATTTGTAACATTTGTTGTCATTTATTTTATCACTTGATTAACATCTGCTGCGTTGTATCGGCTATTGTTTAATTTAGAACAGAATATCTTTTTTCTGAACGTTTACATAATAATAATAATAATAATAATAATAATAAAATTGTCTTTATTAGTGGCGAGACTCAGGCCATTAGGCCTGCTCTTCCGCCTAACCACATGAAATATTTACATTATTTCTTATACTATGAAGAAGATCGAGGAGGGCATATTTTACATTTATATCTGGGATGCAAAACTAGGGACCATCCCGGCATACGCCTTAAGCGATTGAGTAAACCCAGAAAACCTCAATCAGGATGGCGGCTGAAGGCCGAGGGAAATTGGCAATAATTGAAAAAATATAAGAATATATACATTAATTAGAAAAAACAATGGTAATACAAAGATAGTGAAATTAAATAACAAACCTATACAATAAGAATAAAAGTTGCGTAATGATAAGAAGTGACACAGAGGCTGCAACAGTGCAGTAACATAATCTGATTGAAAAACAAAGATTACAATATTTTTAGTTTCCATATCAGTTTCAATTGCATAAAATTATAATATAAACTGTCAAGCGGAATAAAATTTGAAGTTTACAGATATCACTGACAAAAGAAATACAATTAACACGACAATAAGTGAATAACAGATAAACATTACACAATTTATAATAATTAACAACAACCGTTGATTTCTTGGTAGTGAGAGTTCAAGTGACCGAGTCAAAAGCGTTAAATAGAAATTAAATTAAAAATATAGTTTTTGTAAAAGGCCTTCAAAGTTAATGATTTCTCTCAAATCAATATACTCGTAGGTGTTTGTTTAGTTGCCAAATAATTACTTCACATTATGTACGTGTTCAAATATTGTTAGTATTTAATATTATTTTGATTGTCATTTAATTTATCTCATTATTCAATTAAAGCGGACTTGAGCACCCTTTACTAAGAAATCAACAAAATTATAAAAGTGACGGTAAAAGAAAAAATAATTACTAATACATCTATATAAAATAACTTTAATCAATAACTTGAAATGATATCACATTAGAATCAGTACAGAGTAAGTTTGAGTTTTGTGAACAGTATGGAAAAAATTTTACAAGTGAAACTTATACGCCTTGGATAATAATAGAGCTTTTAATTGCTTCTTAAAAGAATTGGCAGAAAGACTGTGTTTGACGTTCTTTGGGAGGCTGTTCCAAGCTCTCGTTACTTTTACGGTAAATGACTTGTTATAATAATTAGAATTATGTTTATATTTGTAATAATAATGATTTGTCGAGTCTAGCGGATACAAGAGGCCTGAAACGATTTGTTAAATGCGGGGGATGTTTTGTTTTTAGTAATTTGAATAGAAGGGAAAGACAATGCAGCATCCGCCTGTCGCTTAACCGCAAGATTTTATTACTTTCAAAAATATTCGATATGTGGTCGTATTTTTTTAAACTGTAAATAAAACGAATACACGCGTTTTGAGCTCTTTGTAACCGTGTGGCAAGTGCTGAACTTAAATCGGTGTACACAACGTCACAATAGTCGAAGTGCAGAAAGACAAGGGATTCTATTGCAATTTTTTTTATATTGACTGGTAAAAACTTGCCAACAATCCTAAGAGAACTAATTCGTGAATAGACTAACTTTGTAACTGTATTTACATGAGAATCCCATTGGAGGTTATTATTAAGAATTATTCCTAAGTTTTTGACTTCGGAACAATAAGGTATGATGGTATGATCTAGAATAACGCTTTCTGTGCATAGATTATCAGCTCGTGATTGAACGTTTTTCGAACAAATTACCATAGTCTGTGATTTAGAAGGATTTAAGGAAAGGCCGTTTAGTTTAGTCCACTGAAGCAAGGTTTCCAAGTCCTTATTGGTATTATCCACTAATTGTTTCAGTGCAGAGGGTCTTCCGCTGATATAAATTTGTAAATCATCAGCGTACATATGATGTTTACAGAAACTGAAGGAATTGGGCAAGTCATTAACGTATATTAGGAAAAACAATGGCCCGAGGATGGATCCTTGGGGGACACCCTTTATCATAGTTTCGGTAAATGAGGAATCCTCCCCGACACTAACAAATTGCTGACGGTTCTTTAGGTAATCTTCTATCCACAGCGTCGTGGCTAATGAAAATTTTAAGTTTCTGCATTTAGCGAGTAGGAGGTCATGGTCAACAGAATCAAAGGCTTTGCTGATATCTAGTAGCGTTAATACTGTAATTTTCCCATCATCCAGGGCTTTTCTCAAATCTTCGGTAACTTCAAGTAATGCAGTTTGCGTACTTCTACCTGGCATGAAACCTGACTGGTACGGATTTAATAATCCATACTCTGTTAAGTGTGAGTAGATTTGCTTATGAACAACTTTTTCGAGGATTTTTGATAGTGTCGGCAGAATACTTATAGGACGGAAATCGTTAGGAGAGGAAAGGCTTTGGGACTTCGGAAGAGGACGAACTTTCGCTAATTTCCATGCTTGTGGGAAAGAAGACGTTGTTAGTGAGTAATTAATAATGTGGGTAATAACTGGAAGAGCTACATCTGCGATAATTTTCCACTGTCTAGCATTAATTCCGTCAGAACCGTTTGCGTTTGATTTTAAACTTCTCAAAACTTTACGAACCTCTGTATTGTCAACACATTTAAAGTACAGTTGGTCTCTGAGTTCATCTGTATTAATGTTCGTGTACTCTGATAACGCTTTTGTTTTAACTGGGTCAAATGAAGGAGCCGCATTTAAGAAATGCTTGTTCAATTTGTCCAAGGGTATGTCTATGACTGAAGTTGTTGATCTGTCCTTGCCCACCCCAAGATTTCTAAGACTGTTCCAGATTTGTTTTGAATCAGTTTGTGCTTTAAACAATGCGTTGTAGTATCGCAATTTAGCATTTCGTATTTTTTGGTTAACTGTATTACGCAATTTTGTGTATTCAAGTTTGAGAATAGTCGTTTTTTCTCGTCGGTAACTTTTCTGAACTAAGTCACGACGCTTCATGCAGGCCCGAATTTCATCATTTAACCATGGTGCTGGGGGACGCGTAACTCGAGAAGTTTTTAGCTTAGCATGTTTAGCGAATAAGTCACTTACAATATTATTTAATACATGAACTTTGTCATGAATAGAAGTTTGTTGGTACACTAATTGCCATGGCGCACGGATGCTGTCGGAAAGAAAATTAACTGCATTTAAAGATTTGTAGTCACGGTACGAAATAATTTTTGGCTTGTACTTAGGACAGTTCATTGAAAATGACAAATACAACAAATCATGCCTGGATATTCCAGGAACCGGGATCTGACCGAAAATTGATGCCTTATTGGGCTCCGAAACAATTATATGATCAATCCAGCTTTCACTATGTGAGGAGTAATGCGTTGGATTTAATTTGAGAATATGCAAGTTCAAGGATTCAAAAGTTTTCACGAAGTTACGTACAGTATGGTTGTCCGTATTTACTAAGTTGCAATTAAAGTCGCCCATAATGATGATGCTTTCGTATTGACTTACAACCGCGGAAAGATGCTCTTCCAACACTTGTAATGATCCGGTTTTCGGTGGCCAATACACTACTATAGCCATGCAACGTTTTACACCGATCATAATTTCTACAAATAAAAATTCAATACCAGTTGACTCCGTGGTGGATGAATGTACAACTTTGCTTTTTAAATCATTCCGTATATACATGGCGGCACCACCACCCGATTTATTAGTGCCTTTCTCTGTAAGAATGTTACGATCTTGACGTAATATTGTATAGCCTGGTATCGCGACGTGATTGGATGAAATAGATGGTTTCAACCACGATTCACTAATCATTATTACATGAACGTTTATTTCCGAAAATATTGCAAGAATTTCATCATGGTGTTTGCACAATGACTGTGCATTTAGGTGCACGGTATTTACACGACGAGGAAAAGCGGCCAAAGTCCCTTTCAGCTCCTCAAGGGTGGTGGGATCCACATACGCATCCATCAAAGTGTTTCTGTCTAGCGACTAAAATAAAAAGGAGACGCTCAGACCATCTTCATCTGCATTTGGTGAATCTTTTTATCTGAATCGCAAATGGAGAGAAGAAAGAAATAGATTGGTTGCTTGTTAGTGATTTCGGGCGCGTGAACGACTATGGTCATTAGTCCCGTACGTGTAGTGCGTGTTTTTGCTCTGGAGGTGGCGGTGGTCTTACCCCTCTTAATGGTGAGATCCGGCACCGACCTGCCGCCGGCTAGCGGGGTTTTCCCCAACCAGGTAAATCCCACCAGCGAAGCACCGCCCTAGACAGGACAAACTCTAAGTTCCCGACCGGTCTCCCGGCATGTGTGGTAGTGTAGTGAATGTTTGTGTGTGTGTGTGTGTGTGTGTGTGTGTGTGTGTGCAAGGGGTGAGGATAGGACAAGGAAGAAGAAGAAAAGATCGCGCGCGGTCCGTGGTCCTTTCGTTAACTTCTCCAGCATTTGTCTGTTGATCGGAGAAACCACGGAAAACTACTGATCAGAGCAGCCGGCCTATAGAATTCTCCTTCAGATAGCGACTGAATTCGACGTAGCTGACAAGGTAGTGTCGAAAATCCTGCCAGAGTCAGGATTCGAGCGTAGGACCTCCCGGTCAGAGGGACTGCAGTGACATCAGTTGATGCCCTGAGCCATCTCTCCCGGTAAGAAAGAAATAGAGTTGATGTTAGTCTAAATTAAATATTTATAAAAAGAAATGTGTTGATGCGGGTTTATTGTCGTTTTTTCCTTATCGTGTGTGGTCCCTTTTACATGAACTTTGTTGGCACCTCCAGTCGGAAGTTAACCCTGACAGTCCGCATGCATCTGACCGCGTGTTCACATGCGGTGAGTGATAAAAGATGATTTATTTATTAGTCTATTTAACATGAAACTAGTTTATAAATGTATCTGAAACATGGGAGAGAGGTTCAATCAAGGCACTTTTTTTAAACACCATTAGCTTCATATTTTTGTTAATTGAAGAATGAGTTAAGATAGTATTAAACGTATTTGACACGATTTAACGGCAAAGCACATAAGCTCTCGTGTAATAGAAACTACTTGCATCACCAAACAAGCTACAGATTTGACAGTACTGCTGACTAAATAACACTGACATGAATCGAATACGTAATGGTATGAGAAGCGAAGAACGCCTTACCTAAAATAATTAACACAAATTAGAAATTTAAACAACAAAATCAAATTTCGAACCAAATATGTGCATAACATGAATGAATCGAGATCACATCGAAAATAAACACACATGTATCACCAGAAAATCATGGAAAACAAACACCGGAGGTTTGTTTCGGTTTCCATGGAGCTCCGGGGACGTGTGGTGCCTCGGCGAGTGTGGGGCGACCGCAAGAGAGAAGAAGCGCTGTACAACAAACACCAGGAATATATAATGAAATATTTAACCGTGCAGTCGCGTCGTATTTGGAAACGCAAATGATCGTGTGGACTACATACGCAGCCTAGTTTAAAAGTACAACTTTTATCCATTATTTATTAGAGTTTTACAAACCTTTCTGCACACGTACTCTTATCTCAAAAGGTTTATTTAAATATGATACGTAAGTCATTAAACTTTAACATATGGCTTTTCATTCTACCTGCGTTGTCTCCTGCAAGAAAGGTGGTATCAGCAATGTCTATAAACAAAATACTTTATTTCTTAGTTGTTGTTAATCAAGGCAGTCATGACCGACGCAATGAAAACATTTGGAACCACATTCTCTCTACATTGACTATACTATACTGTCCTTAGTATTGGCTTCACTTCCTTTATATCACGTAACAGTAGTATTTACGCGGGTTACAATTGTAGTCTAACCGACTAGCGAACTCCATGTCAAGAACGTGTTTGCTATGAAAAGCTCAGGAACAGAGATGATATGAAAGGTAACATATAGAAGCCCGCTCGCCTTCGGAAGTCTTCGCTTCCTGATAGCTTGGTAAACCCCTAGGGGCCCAGGTACTCGCTCCAGGCAACGCGTGCTCACCTCGCTTCGCGCAGAGCTCTGAGACTCACACTTCTCAAAGGGGAAACATGTTATGTGAAGCTACTGACACCCCTACCCCTCTAACCTCAGTAGAAGATGCGAGAGAGCAAACACAAATAGCTGCACTATACATGTGGCCCGCGCAACAGCCCCGGAGTTAAAATAAATATGAAAAAAGACAACATTTTTGCCATCAATCAGTGTTTTGGTAGCAAGGACCCACAAAACATAAATTCTGATTACACAATATGTTAGAGAAAGTAATTTACTATATGTAGAAACAAGATGTATCCGCTTAATTGTTTTTTTTTATTGATTGATTTTTTCGTGTTTCCGGGCGCGTCAACTGCTTCGGTCATTAGTCCCGTTAGTGTAGTGAATGTTTTTTCTCGGGAGATGGCGGTGATCTTCCCCCGCTGGATGGCGAGATCCGGCGCCGACCTACCGTCGGCTAGTGAGGTTTCCCCCTAACCAGGACTCTCCTACCAATGGGGCACCGCCCCAGTCGGGACAAGCTCTAAGCTCCCGACCGGTCTCCCGGAATATGTGGTAGTATAGTGCATGTTAGTGTGTGTGTGTAAGGGGAGAGGATAGGTCAAGGAAGAGGAAGGACAGATCGCGCGCGGTCCGTGGCCCGTTTGGTAGGGTACTGCTCCGGCATTTGCCTGCTGTTGATCGGAGAAACCACGGAAAACTACCGATCAGAGCAGCCGGCCGCTAGATTTCTTCTCCAGACAACGACTGAATTCGACGTAGCTGAAAAGCTAGTGTCGAAAATCCTGCCGCCGTCAGGACTCGAACCTAGGACCTCCCGGTTAGAGGCGCTGCAGTGACATCAGCTTAATTGTTACTAAGGCCCTGCAATAAAAGGGTTTCTATCGAAAACAAACAGTTTTCCGGTGCACAATTACAATACTTTCTCGTCTTACGAAGTACGGGCGAGAAATAAAAATCAAATTTCGACGAGAATATGTTTACAACAGAACGAATCGAGATGACAACAAATATAAGCACACACGTCCCACTAAATCTTCCATCATCTAAAAAACCAAACAGTTCGTTTCGGCTCCACATGGACAAACACGCGGGCATACAAGTTTTGCCATCAATCAATTGTTGGCTTCAAGGACTACAAACATGAATTCTGACTACACAATGTGTTAGAGGAAGTAATTTACTGTACGTAGGAACATGATTTATCCACTTTGTAGATACTCGAGCCCAGGAATAAAAGTCTTTCTGTCGAAAAATTTACCATTTTCCGGCGCATGATTACAATACATTCTCTTCTTACGAAGTAAGGCAAGAAAGAAAAAAAATCTCGAGCAGAATGTGTGTACAACACGAATGAATCGAGACTTTTTTATAAATTATTTATTAACCCAACTACAATAAATGAAACACGCGTTACACCGAATAATATAAATACTATAATATAATAATATGCTATACTATAATACACAAAATATGATACTGTAGTATAAAGACTGATATGAATCGAGATGACAACCAAACTACACGCACACGTCCCTCAAATAAATCCTGCAGCGGCCAGCCGAATATGATGGTTCGTTTGGGCTCCATATGGCCCCGCATGAACGTGCGGAGCGTCCGCGAGCATGGGGCAGCCGTCCAAGAGAAGAAGCGCCCGAAAGCCGTCGAGGCGCCGCTCGAGGGAGCTTTGCATATTTCCCTCGTGTACATGAGACGCCCCTCGACGCCGCGACCACGCGATACATATTGAGTGGAGGGCGCGGACGGCGAGGCGTCGCTGGGGTCCGGCCTCGCTGCCCTCTGCGCCCCGCCCCCCCCCCGGAGTTTTGGGCGGCTTGGACCTGCGCTGCGTTTGAGGGTATGGCGTCATGGAGAAAAACACACAGACATTTACATTGATTGATTGTTTTTTTCTTGTTTCCGGGCGCGTTAACTACTGTGGTCATTAGTCCCGTTAGTGTAGTGCATGTTTCTTTGGGAGATGGCGGTGATCTTCCCCCGCTGGATGGCGAGATCCGGCGCCGACCTACCGTCGGCTAGTGGGATTTCCCCCTAATCAGGACTCTCCCACCAGCGGGGCACCACCCCAGTCGGGACAAGCTCTAAGCTCCCGACCGGTCTCCCGGGATATGTGGTAGTGTAGTGTATGTTAGTGTGTGTGTGTGTGTAAGGGGAGAGGATAGGACAAGGAAGAGGAAGGACAGATCGCGCGCGGTCCGTGGCCCGTTTGGTAGGGTACTGCTCCGGCATTCGCCTGGTGTTGATCGGAGAAACCACGGAAAACTACCGATCAGAGCAGCCGGCCGCTAGAATTCTCCTCCAGACAGTAGCTGAATTCGACCTAGCTGAAGAGCTAGTGTCGAAAATCCTGCCGCCGTCAGGACTCGAACCTTGGACCTCCCGGTTAGAGGCGCTGCAGGGACATCAGTTGATGCACTGAGCTACCGCTACCGGTCAGACATTTACAAGTATGTACAAGTTTATTTACACGTTTGTACAATAACCAACTTCTGCTCCGAAACTACACACTTGTATTTCCCTGTGGATACCCCTCATAGCTAGGGAGGCCCCGCCTCCTCTGACGCTACTCCCGCGCCACCACCGTGACCTCGTCACCCGTACAATAGGCACGACACGGTCCAGCGTGGGCGTAAAGTTTTGCGCATCGCGCGAGGTATCCAGAATACAAAACCCCCGTCTGAGCTCGTCGGCTCGATTTTATACCAGTGTGTAGCCGTCACGTGATCGTCCTAAGTGTAGGAGGGAGGCTCGCGTCTACCACGTTATCTTCCCGGTCAAGCTGGCGTCCCCTTTGTCTAAATGTATCCCAACGCCGCGGCGCCAAGCTATTCAGCTCGCAAGTATGCGATACTTCCACTCCTCCTCCCACCCACGGCCGCCATCGGGACGCTACGAAGGCAAGGGTGCCCGGCGGAATTCGAAAGCCGTTGGGGTTTTGTCATGCGAGAGTGGTGATCAGAGATGTTTTCCAATCTCCTGTCAGTTTGGCGCAAATCACGATCATCCTTTGTTGAACTTTCCTTATCTCAATGACCCCGAATTGGGAGAAATATTCCACTCAGTTCTCAGTTCTTTTGGTGATCATGAAACTATCTGTGCAGCGTTCGATCACAAAGAATTCCCAACAGATTCCGAAAACCGTTTTCGGGTTATTGTCATGCAAGAGCAAAGATCAGAGATGTTTTCTGACCTCCACTCAATTCGGCGCAAATCACCATAATCCTTTGTTAAACATTCCCATATTACAATGCTCCTACATTATGAGAAGCATTCTTCAGTTCTCACTGTTATTTTAGACATCATAAAACTATTTGTGCAGCGTTCGAATACAAAGTATTCCCAACGGAATCCGAAAACCGTTGTGGGGTTATTATCATGCAAGAGCGGAGGTCAGAGATATTTTCCGACCTCCAGTCACTTCAGTGCAAATCACAGTCATCTTTTCTTAAACTTTCCCAGAACTCAATGACCCCACATTACGAAACCCGTTTCACTATTCTCAGTTATTTTAGTGATGACGAAAATATCTGTGCAACGTTCGAATACAAAGGATTTTCGGCGCAATCCAAAAGGTGTTATGGGTTATTCTCATGCAATAGAGGTCATTAGACATATTTTAAGTTCTGTCAGTTCGGTGCAAATTATCATCATCCTTTGTTAATTTGTCCATTGTTACAATGCCCCCCAATATGACACATATTTCACTGTTCTCAGTTCTTTTAGCGCTTATGAAAATAGCTTTAGCGTTCAAGCATAAAGTATTCCCAACGGAATCCGAAAACGGTTGTGCTGTGCTTGTCATGCAAGAGTGCTGATCTGCAAATGTTTACGTAGGTCTGTCCGTCTATTTTAATTCTCATCCTTTATATTGATAAGTTTATCTTTCCTGTGCCACTGCAGTTCACGAGCAGGACGCCGCTCTTGGCAGCAGTTGCGAGAGGGCATGAAGATAACTGATCTTTGTTCAAACTCCCGAGATTGTTAGCGGAATTGGGAATGAACTTAGAAGAACGGTAAAGAAGAATATTTTTGTCAACTTGTCAGTTTACAGCAATCATTACACTTACTATTTCCTTTGTTAAGTGCATATTTTCAATGTCGCAAGGGCCTGGTCTCGCGAATAAATCACTCCTATCCTCCTAGCACATTGGGGAAGGGGGCGCGAAGTTATCTATTTTCGTAAATTTGGAACTGAAAACATACGTGCTGTTTGCGCCCCACTAGTTACTATTTTACCACACATGTCACAGTAACAATAAAACTTGATTTTTTAATTTTTACTTCGGGAATTAACATCAGAATAAAGTGAAACTAGTAGTAATTTATTATTTTTACCTACGCCTATCCAATTAGAAAATTGCATCAGTTGAACTAATTAAATTAAATCACCTTGGACGATTACATCCTCTTACTATGTTTTTCCAACACTAATTCATTTTAATATTGAAATTAGGCCTACTATAAAAATATATGTTTTTCATAAAGGGATAAAATGGATGTTTTAAGACAATTCAAAACATTTATTTTTAAACACCATCGAATAGAAGATTCTTTAATATTAACACACTACCATTACGCACATCCAAACGTTATCTCGAAAACATTCCCCACGACAAGCACCAAAACGAATAGTTCCATTGAAGTGTATACGCGCCTGCCAAATTGAAAGCATCATCAAAAACTGTTCCCGCGCAGCACTTTGAGGTCCCATTCCACAGCCGGAGAGCGCATTTTCATTTAGTGAAACGCGGAATAAAACGAGTCCAATTAAAAAGAGTACCGCGCCCCCCCTCGCCCCGTCATCGACTTGGGCGGCCGCCGCCGCACGCGGCCCGCGTCGTAAACCCCACCGGCGCACGCGGCGTCGGGCAGCCTCCAATCGAATCCTGTTAGCCGATTCGCTCCAGCTGCTCAACGGCTCGGGCAGAGAGGCGCGAACCGCCCTTGACTGCAACGGAGGATGAAGGCTCTTCTGCGGAGGAAGAACGACTCTTTGCCTCTTCCGTGGGGGAGAGGCGACGGTCACGATCGGTTTGTGAGCTTCACTTTCTTTAATTTTGATTTCGCTTTCGCACGTTTCGTCGTTTTTATTCGCTGTTTCTTATGCCTATCAACATGTCGCCTTTAGTATCTTCTGGACTTGAGTTGCGTTTTTTTCTTTTTCCTGTATTGCGCGCATTGTTTTTTTCTTACTTTCTTTACTTTTAGTATTAATTTGCTACGCGAAAATTCTATAAACTGATTATTTTGTATATTAATCGATTTTAACTTTAACGCGAATGAACCTTGCCTGCAACCTGCCTTCATCCTGAGGATCTGCGGAGGTACAAGGGCTCTTCTTCGCGACTTATGCAGTGGAGAGGCTACGGACACGTTCAGTTTGTGCGCTTCACTTCCTTGATTTCGCTTCCGCACGTTTCGTCGTTTTTATTCGCCGTTTCTTATGCCCATCAACACGTCGCCTTTAGTATCCTCTGGACTTGAGTTGCGATTTTTTTTCCTGTTTTGCGCGGATTGTTTTGTTGTTTTTTTTGTTTGTTTTTTTCTTTTGTTTTTTTTCTTTTTTCACTTTTAGTATTAATTTGCTACGCGAAAATTCTATTTACTGATTATTTTCTACATTAATTGATTTTAATTTTAACGCGAACCGCCCTTGACTGCAACGGAGGATGAAGGCTCTTTTCGGGAGGAACAACAGCTCTGCTTCGCCTCTTGCGCAAGGGAGAGGCTACCGGCCCTTTCAGTTCGTCCGCTTCCCTTTCTTTGATTTCGCTTTCGCACGTTTCATCGTTTTATTCACTGTCTCTTATGCCAATAATCACGTCGTATTTAGCATCTTCTGGACTTGAGTTGCGTTTTTTTCCTCATGCGCGGATTTCTTTTTAATTTTTTACTTTTACTTTTAGTCTTAATTTACTACGTGAAAAGTTTATATACTGATTATTTTGTACATTAATCGATTTTAATGGTTATCGCGAACCGCCCTTGACTGCACCGGAGGATGAAGGCTCTTCTGCGGAGGAAGAAGGGCTCTTGTGCAGGGGAGAGACTACCGACATGTTCAGTTTGTGTGGTTCGCTTTCTTTGATTTCGCTTCCGCACGTTTCGTCGTTTCTTTCACCATTCCTTATGTCCATCAACATGTCGTCTTTAATATCTTCATTACTTGCGTAGCGTGTTTTCTTTTTCACGCTTGCGCGCATTTTTTACTTTTTTATACTTTTTACTTTTAGTATTAATTTGCTGCGCGGAAAGATATTTACTGATTGTTTTGTACATCAATAAATTAACTCTAGATCAAAAATAGGTCAACTTTACTTCGGTGATAATACCGATTATTCTTGAATCAAAATCCTCCTTGCCTCCAGTGGAGTTTGTCTAAGCGGGTTTTAAGCGATATTAGCTATTGTGACACATTTCAGTGCAGCTGACGGCTCTGTTTACTCTGTAGAAAAACATCTGACTTCGGGCATTTATACATAATTTATTTGAGGAGCCCCGGATTTCAATTAAATTGTCAACCAATTTACAGTTTCCGGTCCTTTCAGTTTTCGAGTGAGGTTTTTACGGACCATTTATGTTCTATAATGAAAAAAATGAAAGCAATAAAAGGTCCCTCATCCGTTATTCAATGAACTAATTCGATTCAACGCGAGGGCGAGTCATTTTGTCTACCATGTTTCAAACATGCAAGCATGCCCTAATTCTAGTAATTATAGCATATTAGAAATTTCTAAACAATGTGAATTGCACCTCTGAGGTAAAATGACGATAGTATACAAACTAGGTTTCTGTTTGTAAGCTTCGTGTTACTCGAAAAGCCTTTTTCCGTGCTCTCACCCCTTAAAAGCAGTTTCACCCCTGGAAAAATCCGTTTTAGAGGCCAAGGCCGAAAAGTATTTCGGCTGACAATTACCTTAATAACGTAATTCAAGTCACTGTAAACACAATTTAGAAATACTTATAATAGTTTTCAACTTCAGTAATTCAACAATTGTAAGTGACAACTTTAGAAATGATAATGCAAACGAAAATACGCATTTATGCTACAGAAACTACTGTATTAAATGTTCTTTCTAAAAATTGAAACTTAAAATCGGAAGGTGAAAATACGAAAAATAGTTGTATGCACCGCGGTCCGAAAATAAATGATTTTGGACTCGGTAATTTTCCAACATTGGCTCCACTACGCCCCGTTTTAATTGGCAAACTTCATCGAAAATTATTCATTTTTCATCCTTGATTCAGAATTATCTACGATATAATAGTGCCAACAAAAATGTTAATAAAACAGCTTGAAGAAAAATAAATTTTATTCTGAAAAGTCACTTTCACATCAATGTATAATGCCTATTGAAAAAATTATAACGCTTGTATTCACATATTAAACACTAATTTTAAACTCTTAAAAGGTAGGACCTAAAACTCTGAAGTCTATTAGATAGCAAAACATTATTGTAGCTTTCTCGTTTTGCTCGTGAAATTTTACGTCCTTTAAAAACTGCACATTTTTCACCTTTGGCATTTAACTTAATCTACCGTTGATATTTTTGTCAGTTACTGTTCGTTTCATTTTCACAATCGCTATACTGCACGTTTAATAAATTATAACGCTTGTATTCACCTTTAAATACCAATTTTAGGCCTCTAACGGGAATTTTAAAACCTAAAACTCCCAAGTTTAATGATTAGTTAACAAAACATTATTTCAGATCTTCGTTCACTCGTAAACACTTAAATCCCTACAACTTGGATAAAAACATTTTTCACTTTCGTGATTTCTTAAGTTAACATTTATATATTTGTCATTTATCGTTCATCGTTTACTTCATCTATTTTTCGCTAGTATTTGTCCAGTGCTTCTGCTTTTAAAAATCGAAGCCCAGTCACCGTCACTTCTTCCTTGCTTGACAGCCCCAGCTCTATATCGACCCTATCACGACGCCTCGGCTCCGACGTGTCTGCCCTTCTTCACAGCCGCTCCCCTGCATCCACGCTGCCGCCTCCGCCCCGCCCCGCCCCCGCCCCGCCCCGCCCCGCCCCGCCCACGCGCTGCTCCTCGCCGCCGCCCGCGGCGCTTCTCTCGCGCGGCGCGCGCGGATGGCTCCGAATCAAATCACCCGCCGATCATCCTATCAATTTCCGCGATCTCCCTCCCCCCTCCTCCCGCTGGCGCCGTCTTCCGCGCACGCGCGTCGCATCGCCCCCGCCCGCTGCCGGCGCCCCGGGCAGGGACAAGCGCAGCCGCGGTGGTAGTTGTGAAGATGGAGGTGGTGGTGTTTGTGGTGGTGATGGTTGTGGCGGGTAATGGGATGGTGATTGTGAAGATGGAGGTGGTTGTGGTTGTGATGATGGTGGATGTGGTTGTGATGGTGGTGGTGATGGTTGTGGCGGGTATGGGTGGCGGTTGTAAAGATGGAGGTGGTGGTGGTTGTGGTGGTGATGGTTGTGGTGGGTAATGGGGTGCTGATTGTGAAGATGGAGTTGGTGGTGGTTGTGGTGGTGATGGTGGTGGTTGTGTTTGTGATGGTGGTGGTGATGGTTGTGGCGGGTAATGGGTGACGGTTGTGAAGATGGAGGTGGTTGTGGTGGTGATGGTTGTGATGATGGTGATGGTTTTATTCATTGATTAGCGATTCCGCGCTCGTCAGTGCTAAGATTGTTGATCCCGTAAGAGTAGTTCATGTTCTTCCTCGGTATGTTTCTGTGATTTTCCCGCGCTGGATGGTGAGATCTGGCGTCGACCTTCCCGACGGCTGGTGGGTTTCCCCCTAACCAGGACTCTCCCACCAGCGGGGCACCGCCCCAGCCGGGACAAACTCTAAGCTCCCGGCCGGTCTCCCGGAATATGTGGTAGTGTAGTGCATGTTAGTGTAAGTAAGTGTGTGTAAGGGGAGAGGATAGGACAAGGAAGAGGAAGGACAGATCGCGCGCGGTCCGTGGCCCGTTTGTTAGAGTACTGCTCCGGAGTTCGCCTAGTGTTGATCGGAGAAAGCACGGAAAACTACCGATCAGAGCATCCTGCCGCTAGAATTCTCCTCCAGACAGCGACTGAATTCGATCTATCTACGTAGCTAGTTTCGAAAACTCTATCACCGTAGAAATTCAAACGTAGAACCTCCCGGTCAGATGCACTACAATGATGTCAGTTGATTCCCTAACTTTCCTCTCCCGGTGATGCTGGTGGTGCTGTTGGTGGTGTTGGTGTGAATGACGACGAAGATTGTATATGGTGATAGTGTTGGTGGTTGTGCGTTTTGGTGACGATGGTTGTGAAGATTGGGAGGGAAGGTGAGAGTGTGGGGGTGATGATGACATTGAGGATGGTTATAGTGGTGACGGTGTTGAGGCTGGTTAAGATGCTGATGGTGTAGGTGATGGTGGACGCGTGATAGTAGAGGCATGGAAGTGATGGTGGTTATTTAGATGGTGGCGTGGTAGTGACCAGATTGTTGTTGTTGGTGCTGGTCGTAGTGATGGGTGTGTTGCTTGGGGTAATGTTGGTTGTGGGTATATACACTGTAGAAGTGGGATTAGAATAGGCGACAGGAGTGTGTAACATACGTGACGATGTTGGTGAGATCATGGAATGCGGCAGTCAGGGTGGCGGGGTTGACGCTTGGAGCGACATTGGCGTTTGTACTGGTGATGAGAGATAGGGCCATGGGAGAATGCCAGCTGAGATAAAGAACAAGGCGCAGTCTCCTGTCTCTGCAGCGACTCTGACCGGAAGATCCTTGGTTCAAATTCCGACGGGGACGGATTTTCGGCTCTATCTATACCGGGAGTCCCACTAATTATGGGCCACCCCCATAACTTGACCCATTTCCACCCTTGACACAGACACACATACTAATTCTTACATACACTACACTACTACCCATGTGGGAAAACCAGTCGCAGCCTAGAGCTTCTTCCGACTGTGGAGGTTCCTTGCTCGAGGGAGATACCTAAATGAGAAATCTCCCACAAGTCAACGCCGATCTCATCTAGCAGGGTAGGAGCACCGCCACCTCTCGCGATAAAATATTCTCTACACTAACGGGCCTAATGACCACATCAGTTGACATGACCGAAAAAGTTAATACATCAAATCAAATGAACAGGGTTCATCGCAAAGTTCATGGCGATTTAAAGGGCAGTAGTCCAAGCAGGGATGGGCAGATGCGGAAACGGCTAGAAGAGGAACGAGCTGCGAGCGACCAGGAGAGATGGCTCAGGGCATCAACTAACGTCACTGCACTGCCTCCGACCGAGAGGTCTCATCGCCCGAGCCCCGACGATGACAGGATCTTTGACAGGTCATGCCCAGCCACTGTCTGGAGGATAATTCGGGTGGCCGGCTGCTTTGATCGCCGTAGTGTTCCGTGGTTTCTCCAATAAATACCAGGCGAAGGCCGGAGCACCCTAACACACGGGCAATACCTTAACAAGTGGGCCACACAATACCGTAAAAAGCGGGCCACGGACCGCGCGCGATCTTTCCTGTGAATTCCCTGTCCTATCCTCACTCCTTACTTACACACACTTACACTTACATGCACTACACTACCACACGTGCCGGGAGATCGATCGGGAGCGTCAAGCTTGTCCCGGCAGGGGCGATCCACGCTAGTTGGAGATACCTCGTTGAGGAACCCCCCTTAGACGATGAGTAGGTTGGCGCCGGATGTCGTCATCCAGCGGGAGAAGATCACCTCCACATCCCGAAGAGAAAACATGCAGTATACTAACGACCTTAGCAGTTAACGCACTCGGAAGCACTAATATATCAATGAGACGGGCGCGGCGAATGTGGAGGAGAGAACAAGTTCGCAGACGGAAATTGGACAGAGCGTATTCGATGGCGGAGACGGTAGAAGCAATGAGGGCAAAGAAGGAGAAGCGCCTGGAAAAGTGCGAAAGGGAAACGGGCCCCCAGAAAGTTATACTGCAGCGGCGTGCGGAGACGGCAGTTTGTTGGGGAAGAACTGATTTAAAGAGTGAAGGAAAACAATTTATTCTATTATTCCATCTCATTTCACTAGCTCCATTTACTTTGCCAACCCCTATTGCGAATATAAATGTACGTCGCAAGATTATTTCCAAAAGACAACATGTTTCGGAGATACGTTTTAGTTTGCATTAAAGGAAAAGTATTGAAACAAAAGCCCTTAAAAGGGTAAAAATCATCCTGAATCAGCGTAATGTAGTTCACGTCCACGTGAAATGTAAAATGTAAACGTAAAATGACTGTGTTGATTTAATGTGGAATGACCCGTGGTATATAAAAAATAAATGACCTGGCCAACCAAAACAAATATATTGTTTGACCTCCTGGTTCATGTTGGAATTGGACACTTAGTTTTCGGAAAATTAAAGGTGATTTTTAATTTTAATACATGTGTAGATAAAATAATACATTATACTATAATATGTAAAATATGCAATATAATGCTAACATATCCTTCAAGTAATTTTCTAAAACAAATTATGGTAGATTATTTGCATTACAGCGTGAAGATAACTTGAACTGAAGTGCATAGTCATATTCTTATTCTCTGAAATTATGTCACAAAGTAAACGAATTCTTGTACTACCAAACACCACGATGCATTGACTACCAATCAGAGATGGACTGTCACAAAAGGCAGGTGTATAACTTGTTACACGAGATTTTGCACCATGTTCATCGGCAAAAGGAATATTTTTTTTATATCAACACATTACCTGTGACGTAATATGTAATCAAATTATCTCGTATGTGATTCAAATCTCTTCTAGTAGTATAGAGTTTGTGATTTTTGACAGGCCTCTCTTTCAATTAGTATTTATTTTTTCGGGTTAAAATACGATACTCCAACACTTTTAAAAATCGAATACATCTCTTGTTGGTTTTCTCTTCTTGCATTAATGATATTTAATTAATATTTTCAACAGTTCTCTACCGTTTTTATTTTGCATAAACAGCCATGAAGTCAGTCTTTCGTGTTAAGTAAATCGATGTTTTAAATAACGTTTCACCGTTCTCTCTAGTATTTCTTTTACAAATTACTTTACTGTTGAGAATGATTAAAAAAGTTGGAATTAGTAGTTAGTTAATTACGGTATTCACAGATGAAAAGCTCTGACAATAATAACATGCAAAGAGCCTCAGAAAGGAGAAAGATAAAATTGCATTTTAGCGAAACACAAAAGCCCGGGATGGAGTGAGCCAGGGACTTCCCATCGCACAATGCACCGCCATTGGCGTAAGCAATTAGACAATGTCCAAGTGATGTAATTCTCTACATCTTTCTAAATATCGTTGTACAGTACAACGATTAAAAAATATTATTATATATACAACTTCATTAAGGGTTTCATCGACGAAAAATGTTTATCAATCATGACGAGCCAAGATCATTAGAACGGACAAAGGAGGAATTGGATTTTAACGAAACAAAACACGTAAATGGAGTGTGCGAGAACTGACTATCCCACACTAAACTTGGCCCATGGCTGTATGATAATCACTCCATGCGTGAGAGATTCGATTCTTTAAAAAAAAACATTAATTGATTTTGTTACATAAACGATTTTCTTGCTCGTAATTAAGGGTTTTGAGGATGAAAAACTGTAGCAATAATACAAGTGAAGAACGACAAAACGGAGGAAGAAGGACTTAAATTTTAACGAAACACAAAACACTGGAATAATGCAATAGCACGCTTAACTTGGACCGTGACTGTACAAGTGAGAGATGATCCTCAGTAAAATTCTAGAAATTATTTTATTATTGTTTCATGAACGATTTACTTAGTTGTAATGAAGGATTTCGTGAATGAAAAACTATAGCAATAATACGAGCAAAGAACGTTTCAACGGAGGAAGAAACAATTGAATATAATGAAACACAAAAACATCGGAATGGAGGGGGCGCGAAATCGGCCATCGCACACAGAATTTGGACCGCGACCTTACGACAATTTGAGCGTGGGTGAGAAATGGTTCTCTGTAATTTCCTCGAAATTATTTTATTATTGTTACATAAACGATTTACTTACTTGTAATAAAGGGTTTCGTGAACGAGAAACTGTTGCAAAAACACGAGCAAAAAACGTTTTAACGGAGGAAGAAACAATTGAATTTTAATGCAACACAAAACGCCGGAATGGAGTGAGCGAGTGATTGGCAATCGCACACAGAACTTGGCCCGCAGCGCCGCAATTAGAGGATCCGTAGAGGGCGTGACGGCGGCTGTAACGCGCGGGCTACCAGCGCGAACGATTCCGCAAGCTCAGAAAGGAACTCGGATGCTCCAGCTGCGCCATTTCAATTTGCGGATCGGATGGAAGCGACAGGGGTGGAAGAGGGGGGAGGAGCACGGGTGGGGAGGGGTAGGGAAACAGAAGCGCATCAGCCGCTGCAAGCACGCTTCCGACGCAACACCGAAAACAAGCGATCATCGGCTGCGTGGGAGGGAGCAAACAGGAATTAAAGGGCAGGGTTTGATTTTATCTTCAGCGCACGCCGCGGCCTCTAAAGACTCGTGTGAAGATTTTCTGCGTCGACTTGTTATTTTATCGTAAAGTAGGAAATCCCGCTAATCTTCATCTAAAGACGTAAGATTGGAGGCTAGAATTTCAAAATAAGTATTGGATGAGGCTTGAAAATAAGTATTAGTGATTGATGAAGACCATTAATCATTTTTGTACTTCCTTTTGTTTCTCAAACACTTGCATTTTTTATTTAACTTATCTCTTCTATACTGTAGTTCTTATAATAATTTCAGAAATTCCATTGAGAGACATGAGAGTATGGTATCAAGCGTATGAACCTCAAAAATCAGAACAATTTGATTACAAAAGTGCCTGAAATTTGAAATGAAAGTCTCTAATTCAGGAACATTATTAAATAAATAACCAGCTAAATTGTGAAGTGGAAGTCTTCTGCGGTCAGAGTAATGCAACAGCCGAGAGCATTTGAACCAGCTAATAGGTTTGAAATATATTTTGAGACTAACCCATGCGTATAGAATGTACCATTGTTTCTATGATCACCATTCTAAGTTTATATAACTAACTTTAGTTATTTGTGCTTTTTCTTTTTTCGTGCTTTTTATTATATTCAAGTGTCCTCACATTTCTTTTTATATAACTTCATTGTTCCATGTTATGATCGATGCCCCATATCAAGCTCCTTTTACAATATAAAATGAAGTCCATCTTCAGCTTATGCGCATGAACTACCTTCAATGTATTTCTCTGCCTCGTCCTGATATAATACACAGAATTTATGATTATCCACTTGGTTCTAAGTAGCTGTTGCAAGTTACCACCAGAATTAGCCTTCAAATACTCTATTGCACCTACCTCTTGCAACTACCCATACGGTAAAAAGTCTTCAAACCTCTGCAAGGTTGCAAAGAACAAATTCTTGCTTTCAGCAGTGCTTCTGAATCTAACTTCAGCATTTGTCACAGTGTGGTTGAAATGTTTAATGTACTAATTATTAAATGTACTGAAACGTCCAAAAATAATTGATTTTATATGCTGTCTGATGCCAAACTACCAATTACATGTACTCTGCAGCAACAAAAAGAGTTTGGTAAGGATTTGGTAACAGTCTCACTCAAAAATTCGTCTTTGCTCATCTGTTACTTAATATTTATTTGATATACACGAAACCACCAGCAGAAAATTTTCGTATACAAGCGATCGTGTTCGTATAGAACACGAACTCGTTTCAATAGTATAAAGAATTTGTAAGGCGAGAAAGTAAAAGAATGACCAAATTCTCTATGGAAGCAACTCTTAACGAATTCTCTCTTTCAATCAATTCACAATTTAAATACCTGGCTACACACGCTTCACAGAACTTCAATTTTCGAAACTTATTTAACAAAACTAACCTTAAAATTTCGGACTCGGAACAATTTACTTCACAAATTGACTACATCATCACGGGAAGCTAAAGCCAAAATCCTTTGTATCAAAGCCCTTTGTCTCACGTACGCAATACTGGATAAAGAATCTCCATCTCAAGACTTCCATTTTCCTCTAACAATCCGAGTTTTCCTGTAGCGGATGCAAACAACGAGTAATGCGGTGATTCCCTTCATAGGTGGGATTCACGGGACACAAGTTCTATGAGAAAGAGTATCAAGCACATTATGAGTTTACCTTTTAGAAAGTTCCAAGGAAATATAATAGACTTTTAATTTTCCTAGACGGAAGTAGTGCAATGGCTAATAAATTTTGACTTTAAATTGGAAAGTTAAACAACATTGTTTCTTTTCATTATTTTATAGTCTTTTAAGTTCCTTTTAATTGTTAATATATTTTTCTCTCATAATCCATGCTTTTATTTGTAATTGTATTCGTCCAAGGATACAGAAGTAAGATCTAACATTTCTTCCATTTACTAAATCGTCGAAGTTGTATCTAGTCACTAGTCTTAAAGTGGAATGAATAATTTTTATTTATTTTTCTTTAATCAAAACAATATCACTCTGGGAGAACATTTTAATTAACTCTATGACTTTGAAAACATTTTCATTCATCCTAAAGTGAAATGAAACTATTTTCAAAAAATAAACCGATGATGCGTAGAAATAAGTGACTTTCCATGCAAACAAATTAAACTTTCGTGTAAATTCCCATTAAATGTCTCAATAAATTTAAATTTTATTTCTGATTGGAAACGGAATCTAGATGTGAATGACGCTAAAAAATACTGAGCAGGAATCAATGCTGTTTTACTAAATTTTTCTTGTAAATTACACTATTACACACTATATACACTACACCATACACACTATTAAAATCAATTTGTAAAATAGATGATATTTTGAAAAATATCGTGTTTTCTCAGTTCGTAACTTCATACCAAAGAAAGCGAATATTGCTCCCCAAACATATTCTTTCATAAAAGCAGCTCCGCACTGATCCAAGAAGAATCTTACGAGAACGTATATTTGAGATCGTGATTCATATATAGATGTTCATAAAGATGACTGTCTGAGAATGCATTTTTGACGCAACATTCACGACTTTCGTGAATGATATCGTAAATCCGAATGTCAAAAGTTAGTCTTTGAAACGCGTAAACTGTTGATTTGCTCGACACAATATGAACATCAATATGAAAAGTTTTACACAGTGACTGCACGTAAAAATTTGCCACTGCAAGAAGATATGCGATAACTATGAAAGCACTAAAACGAACTTTCGCAAAGCGATACAGTTACTTTTGTTGCTTCTCACAACTCGTTACAAAGAACACATAATTCATACATAATTCAAAGATATGTTTGCCTATGTAAAGATTATCGTGTTATATGCTATAGTACGGAACAAAACCCATATCATAAATTGATGTGTCGATGAGTAATTTACATTCACATACTCCTTCAAAACACAGTAGTACTCGGTTTTACTATCAGACATGTAATTCGTAATATCAGGCTTTGATCATTTCAAAGAAACTTATTTATAAATTGTCAAACTCATAAACATCATGTAGCTCAAAGAAAATGACTTCGAAACGTTAATATTTAATGTTTAAAATACTTCAGAATAAGGTCTTAAACTAAAGCTTTTTTATCGAAGAAAAAATATGAAATGCATCTGCAAATTGAATAAAAATGCCACCAGAACGTATGACACCCACAGCGTAATATTAAAAAAGTGAAAGTAAGAGCAAGACCCATCAAAAATCTAGTGACGACTAACCATAAATTGATTTTATGGAGAAAATGAAAAATATTTGGAAAATGTAGTGGCTAGGGAAACAAAATGGTAAGCGTCCAAATGAAAATTTTGACATATAACACAAAGGAATTCTATGCTTTTGCTCCGCTTAGGGGCTGGTGCTTGCCAAGGACACTTTGTCTACTCTTTGTTGATCTCTGAGACACCTTCTGCAATGTGTTTTGTGAAAGAGCTGGCCCGGTGTAGAGGGGAAAAAGCAAGCGAAATTTCCTGAAAAAGCTGGTTATCATTATGTTCTCTCCAGACGCTTAATTATTGGCTAACAGAAAGTATTATCAATACTCCACATTCATTCTCAGAAAGCAAATAAATGTCGTAAAACATCGTCGCAAATTTAATCTACGAATATGAAGAAAAAACAATATAAATATATAATCGGATGTACTAAATATATAAAAATGTACAAAAGCATTAATACGTTCTCAGATTTACATACCACGTGCCATGAGGCTACGTAAATCCAAACGGAACACATGTTTGTTGAAGCGTTACTAGTTCCACGGAAGGATGGACAATCAATGTGTACAAACGTGCATGAACACAGGCACACGAGTGAGAGAGAGACAGTGAGTAAAAAGCAGAACCACTCCTATTTGATATGGAGGAACATCACATTATGTGTTTTACGTATCTAAATAGCCATAATTAAATATTTTCTTTCCAAACACACAGAAATGCATTAATTTTTCTAAACTACAAAGTAAATTTCTTAAATATTTAAGCGATAACTTAATTTACATTTATTCTGTAATTTTTAGTAGTGTACATGTATTATAACTTATTTTACTAAAAAAAATTAACGAGCAATCGTATGTTTCAGTGGTTTTGATGCACAGAAATGAGGAGGTAAAACAAAAACGGGAAATCTGAAAGACAAGCTTGTCGAACGAAACCAAATTTCTCCGGAAAGCAGAGAAAATACGGGCCATACGTATCGCATTTTGACAAAAACGAAACGAGATAACGAGCTCCTCTCGCCAGACACACCAAATTAGCAGCGAGATCGAAACCATTCTGGCGTATTACGCGAAGCAAATGAGAAAACGAAGCTAATATACGCTCTAACCTCGACGACCCTAAACAGCGAGAAAAGCTCTGCGCGCGGTATCGCGCGGTGGGCGAGCTGATCCCCCGGGCCTGCGAGAGCGCCATGCTGCGGCCATGGAACGCTCACTTCGCCCTCTGAGCGGACGGCCAGACATTCACCTGTGGCTATTTGCACAGCGCGAGTGGCAGCGGCCTCGCGTGCATGTGCGGTGGCACAACTCGCACTGGGTCGAAATGTCGCACGGCCCGTGCAGGTAAAACGACAAAATGTAATGAGGCTTTCTTAATATAAACTGGTATTTTGTGATCGGAATCTGGTGTAAGTAATGCTTTATTTTATGAGGCGAGAATCGGGCCATCAGGCCCGCTCTTCCGTCTAACCACGCAAATTTCGCTACGCTCCTTTCACCACCTATCGGAGAAAGGAGGTATTATTTTGGGCGATGAAACAGGTGGATTTCTATTTTTCTTAGAGGCTTCTTTTAGACTTGAGAATCTTTTACATGCCGTAAATCTACTACATGGGACAGCCGGCTTTACTTACCCCCCGAAGAAAGGCGTACGAAGAATTTTTTCGCCCTTAAAAATCCACGGCTTCGATCGAGATTGAACCCGCAAACTCGGATACAACAGTCCGGTACGCTGACCGTTATACCACCGAATCCGCTGGTGTAAGTGAATGGGTGCCTCAACTACTACACGCCGCTTCACAATAGCCCGCGAACGGGAACAGAAACGTGAAGGCGAGGACGGGAACGGGAACGAGAGGTTCGTGCGCTTCACAATAAACGCTAACGGGGAGACGGAACAGCGCTATGAATCTGTAGCGGCAAAAAATATAACTTCTAGAAACAGTTGCCGAAACCAAAGCACATGTAGCTATGCTAATGTGTTACTCTTTGTATTGCCATCTGTCTGATGTTTGCGTGAGCTGCTATGAATAAAAAATACTTTAACGAAAGAATATTAATTAGAAAAATATAACTATAACTACAAAGAATACCAACACTACTACAAACTTACTGAAAATACAACTACGAGAAACTAAAACTTTGTCAATAAACAAACAGTCCAATGTACTTTAACGATCCATTTAAAAAAATTGTGGGATATTTTAATTCTAAGTATTAATATGAATAGAAAAACAATTATACTATAAATACTAAAAACAACTAAAATAACTCAACAATGACTAACAAAACCCGCCTCAAACCACAACCCTGCAAATGCACGCTCTAACCTTCACATCGCCCTACACTCTCCATTCCGCTTCAGACCAGTGTCGCCAGTCGCGCGCAGTTCGCGCGCTCGATCAGCTGGAAAGCTTCGCCGCCATTTGCTGCACTTTCATTTGTCGAGAGGCGTCGCGTTCCCGGGCTGAGATAAATGTTGACCATTCTTCCCGTTCCCGTTCCCGTCAAGCTTCGCGTTTCCGTCATGTTGCGAACGCCTACCTCAGATGTCCATCTTTTAACTTTCTTTACGTTCCCGTTCGCGTTCGCTTTCCCGTTCGCGGGCTATTGTGGACCGGCCTTAAGGTCAGCAGTCTCATAAGTGTAGTTTTTGTTATAACTCAGAATGTTGATATTCCGCCTTCGGTGCAAGTCCGGCGCCGAACTACAGTCGGCTTGCGATTTTCTCCTTCAGGGGTCACTCCCAAGATAGCGCCGCTGCATACAACAATATTTAACCGACTGACTGATCTGCTGACACATTTACTGTCACGGCAAGATGTTTGTGGACGTTCGTGTGATCGTGTTCCTTTGTTAGCAGAGAGAGAGAGTAAGGTTAGGGAAGAAAATATCGCTCAGTGCGCGGTCAGTGGCATGTTTAAGGATGTGCTCCGAAATTCGGCTGGTATTGATTGGAGAAATCACGAAACTTATCGATCAGAGCAGCCGCCAGCTACCACTCTCTTCCAGACAGTCTGTGGTTGCATTCACACCAGCTGTACAGTCACTGTTGAAAATGGAACTCAGAGACTATCCAGTAGACGATTTTACAGGGACAACGATGATTCCGCCGAGTTTTCACAGCTAGTAGAACAAATTCGGAATTAATGGCTATAATAAATGGTCGTCAACTTTCAAAGAGATTAGAATAATGGGTAATGAATGGCAGTAATAATTCGTTCGCGCGTTAGTGTCGTGTCTTGCGTCACTCGTTTCATGTAAAACTATTACAATCTACAATATTGAATTTTTTTGCCAAACTTACCAAGCGTCATTTATTTACAACAGAACGCTTCAAATATGTACAAGCGTTCGGGATTCTTGCAAGAAAATGGCCCATTGTCTGTGTTCTGTAACGGCATTTTCGACCTAAGCTTATTTTCAAGCCTCTATGCACGAATCTAGGGGAGCTGTCAACAAATGGTGACTCATGGGTGTCACTTGCACGGCTTGTGAATCTCATTTCGTTTCTTTCGTAGAATGTGTTCTTGATTACGATATATCTGGATTGCAAAACGTAATATTACAGGAGCAATTTAATTTGACCGGGCACCTGCCGGACTACTCCCGATCCTGACCTCTGAAGCCACTCCCAAAGTGGGTGAAATTTTACAGAACGTGGAATTTACTTCCTGAGAGGTCAGTCAGACATTCGTCTATTGGGTGTTTGCACAGCGAGAGAAACAGCACGTGCAACCTCGTACGGGCGTTCAATTAAAAGGCGCCAAAAATCGAATTCGACCACCGTAAATGGCGCAAAATAAAATATAAGTATGCGTTCAAGGTGTGGCGTCATAACAGTCGCCTTGTACGATATAGTATACTGTACAGTAAATAGACTGTACAATATACTAGTTACGTGAATTTCATTTTCATGAAACGCACATGGAAGTAGGTTGCGACAGCAGGCAGCGCTTGCTGAAGGGACGCCTTGCTGAACAAAGGGTCTATATTTGGACGACGTGGAAAACCTGTGCTCGAGCAGAGCTGCGGGAAGCACCCCAGCGGCGCGACCGTGACGTAGCTGTCCACGGGGGCAGGCTTGTGAACCCCGTCGTCCTGCTGACTGTGGAAACGCGGAGGCGGAAACGGCTAGATGACGCAGTTGCGTCAGCCGAGCCAGAAAGTATATTGCCGGACCCCGGAGAAAACTCTTTCTTCTGATTCTTGGTCTCGTCCGTAGGACATAGTGTGAGTTGTGCGCGGCGCGTAGCACTTCGATGTGTAGGCTACGAAGGCAAGGGGCTGAAGCCGGCGTCCATGCGTCGAGACGTGAGGTGCGGCATACTCGCTTGTATACGCACGTAGAGTTAACGGTGCATCACACCGCAGGATTTTTTATTTTATCAGGCAAGAGGTTGTGGTGACCAATTTCATGTTCCTTCTTGTAACGGGTCAGTTTATTCTGTTTATTGTAAATAGAGTATTCAGGTGTAGGAGCATATCTCGAATAAAATCCAACGTATTACAAACTGTTCTCGCCTGTGAATTCTCGCTCCGGCAATGACGCCACAAAGGCACTTCCGGAGAGATGGATATTTGGTTGCGTGCCTGTTATTTTGTTCCAGGCTTCCTTTGAAGCCTTTCACCGAATTGGTTATACGTGATACTCCACGGAACGTACATTGTGTACTCTAAGAGTCAGTCAGATATTCGCTCATTGGGTGTATGCGGAACGAAAGAGACGACAGAGTCAACGTTCGATTCAAGAGAGCACGCTGGCCCAAAGTGGATAACGAGTAATGCAAAGTAAAATGGTGTAAAATACAATAAAAGTGGGTTGGACACAATCGCAAGATTATCAGTACTATGGTAATGTATTAACCAATTCTGCACTGTTTGGTATGCCTTAGTCGAGAAATAATACCATGTTTTCTTGAATCTCATAGCCCTGAAAATGCAATTATATATACAG
This sequence comes from Teleogryllus occipitalis, assembly GCA_011170035.1. NCBI lineage: Eukaryota > Metazoa > Arthropoda > Insecta > Orthoptera > Gryllidae > Teleogryllus > Teleogryllus occipitalis. Next base: position 75,643 of record BLKR01001843.1, on the reverse strand, counting down.
ATTGATTGATTGTGATTCCGGGCCCGTCAACTATTATGGTCATTAGTCCCGTAAGTGTAATGCGTGTTTTTGTTCTGGAGGTGGCGGGGGTCTTTTCCCGCTAGATGGTCAGATCCGGCGCCGACCTACCGTCGGCTAACAGGGTTTTCCTTAACCAGGTATCTCGCAATTATATATACAGAAATGTCGGCAGACAGATGATATTACTGTAATATTGCAAACATGCTGGTGACGTCTCCTAGAAGCTTCTAGAAGCGGCTTTTTTCCGTCAGATCTCTGCTAAAAATTTCAAGCTATCTGGTCGGCGAAACGTATTTTCTTTACGCCGGAGATGATTCTTTTTTTACATGTCCCAAGCTTCACATTACATCCTGAGAATTTTATGCCTTTGGAAATTCCATCGCTCACAGCCGAGTTTGCAGCCAGAACTTGATTTGCAGTCAGTGCACACGATTTATTTCATCGGGAATAGTAAAAACCCCCTCGTCAACTCTGGGTTGATTGGTTCATTGATTAATTAGCAATTCTGGGCGAATCAGCTGCTTACGAGAATTTTCCCCAATTAAATATCTCCCACCAGCCTGACACCTCCCCAGACGGGACGAACTCTAAACTCCTGATCTTTCTCTCAGCATTTATGGTAGTGTATTGCATGTTAGTGTGTATGTGTAAGGGGTGGGATAGTACAAATAAAGAGAAAGAAAGAAAGGAAGATCACGCGCGGTACGTGGCCCATATATAAGGGTACTGACCCAGCATTTGAAATCACGGAAAACGACGGGTAATTTCTCCTCCAGACACCGGTTGAACTCGACTTGTGACTAGCTAAAGTCGAAAATCCTCTCACCGTGGGGACTCGAACCCTAGGACCTCCCGGTCAGAGGCACTGTAGTGACATCAATTTATGCCTTGAGACATCTTTGCCGTTTTCAACACAGGGCGTTCTCTACCAAACTTTGGAACATTTAGTTCTGGAATATGAGCTGTACATCACCGTATCTTCGAGTAATGATCGACTTGAAAATAAAATTAGTACTAAAAACAATTAGTACTCTGGCCGTATCTTCTTCATCCTTTTTATATAAACTATAATTATATCATATTTATACCTTCGCCCTCCCCCCCGCTGGTACGGCCAATCTGATCGCCTTACTTCGTACTATTTATATTCACATTGAATATCATAAATCAATCTGTATTTCCCTTTCCACCCCTTTACTATCACTAGTTATGTCGAAATGATACAGTCATGACAAATTTTATTTTGCAGGTCTGATAGCTTACCTACACCGGCTCTCACCGTAATTTTTACGTATGCAATTATTTATAATTTCCGATGTGTGATCTGAAGAACTTCTCGCTATAGTCAGAAATAATGATACTTGTATTGGAAATAACATATGCTATTGTATTCTGCAAACATGTACATAGATACAGTAAATAGCAGTTGATAAACAAAATACAAACCCGAAAACAACGTTAACAAAACATTATTTTTAATCCGTCATTGTTATTTTCCATCTTATATTTTTCCATTTCCCTCCCTGAATGCATGCGTGACCATTGACTTCTTTCAAAATATTAAATTAATTCTTAAAATTAAATAAGACTTGATCTTTCTACATTATCTCAATTTGAAACAGAATTCCCCGTTGTTTACTTTCCTGATGCAGCATCGCAGCACCTTTGACCGTCGTTCCCGGTTCGTTGCATCTCATCTTGCTGTTTAATCTACACAAAAAACTCCGTGTTTTATACGCACACTCATATTTCCACATTTACTTCCGAAATTCTCTGATAATTCTAATCAAATATTCCTTCTAATTTTTAACGCAATAATCCGCGTTGACCACTATCGATCCAAGTCCAGACTTTACTTCAACAATAACGAAAAATCATTATGTCTTGTCTCTACATCCCACCATCACCTCACCTATCGGTTCGTTCATCCTGCACACCTGTCGATTGTTTTTTTAGAATATTGAGCAACTAGCCCACAAATACATTTCTTCCTGCTTCTAGTATGCATCTCATTCTATAACTAGAATATTATATCAATTCTCATTAGTCACTTGTGTTACGCATTTCATATATTTATTCCTTGGTTCTTGTCGAAACATTTTATTAAAATATTATAATCCCCCCCCCCACGAAATTTGCTCACTTGTCCATTATGTTACTTAAATCAGTCACAATATTGTGTATTTTCCCCGTTGTTTACCTGCACATTGTCTTACATAACTGTTTACATGTTCAGATCTCTGCATTCGTTCGTGTCTCGATTGTTGCTAACGTCGAATTTACTTCCGTTTACGAATTACTTTGTTTATACTTATCGTTACTTGTAATAATCCATTACAGTACTCTACCTTGATATCGTAGGCTTCCGCGGCCAGAGTCATGATCTGTTCTGTCCGGGTAGGCAGTACAGCCCTGAAGAGGACCGCGATATGTCGGTCAAAACGTCGGCACCCCAGCCTTCCACGCGGCGTCACCCGGACAGCCCAGATCATGACTCTGGCCGCGGAAGCCTACGATATCATCTAACATGCCTGTACGGGGAGGACACATACCAAAGGCATTACAGCCCTAAAGAGGACCGCGATATGTCGGTCGAAACGTCGGCACCCCAGCCTTCGACGCGGCGTCACCCGGACAGCCCAGATCAGTACTCTACCTTACAATAATATTAGTATTCTGCATTATCATTTAACGTATACGGAAACAATCTGTTCTTTGTAAACTTAATCTACACGACCATCCTGCAACAAATTTGTTTTACTGGCGATGCTCTCTCTTCAAAGAGTATTGTGGACCATCTTTTCAATTTGAATTGGCATCAGTGAAAAATAAATTATATTTTTCGTTCTTCGTACTTGTTTAATCGCCAGCACTGAGAACAATTTAGCATATAAAGAGAGCCGTTCTCAAAAGGGATCGGAGGCCACACTCCGAAATATGATGGGATTCCTCCTGAACGAACAAAGCCTGTCGGCAACAATGAGAAATCTTGATTGGTATGATCTTCCGTTTTCTTTTAGAATGTTAATATTTATCTTTTTTCATGAGTATAATCTAATAATTTTATTCATAATTACAATTCTCCACACATACATCATAACAGTAGTATTTTTTAATATCTGCTCCACAGAGAGACAAAATATGATTATTTCTTCGTGTTTTCAAGGCTTGCAGGTACATATCCAGATTGTTCACGATCGGTGCCACAAGAAAAAAACAAAATACTGAGAAAGAAGGCAGAAAAGGCAAAAACAAAACAAAATGGAAAACACAGACAGCATAAGCTAAAACAGGCAAAAACAGTCGAAATAAAATGTACTAAAACAACTCCAGAAGTGAAATTATGTGATGCCTATTGTTGAAAGGTGTAAAAAAGTAACAATAACAAATGGGCTCTAGTTATGAGTGAATGGAGGAAACAATAAGAGCGAGGTTGGAATGCGCGCTAGGAACTCAGTTTCCTGAATGTTTGGCCCACTGTACGTAGGGCGCTCGGCCGCCAGCGCCCAGCGATTTCAGAGAAGCACACGCCGTGCCGCTGCTGTGGGGAGCGTGGCTTTGACCGCGGTCCGGGAATGGCGAGATTAGACTCGAGATGGACTTGCAGATCAAAGTGTGTCTTGCTTCCAGTGTGCGTACAAGTTACATCTGCACACCGTTCTATGTATGCATTTAATTACAACTTACTGCAATATGTAACTATACTGGAAATTCACAATAAATGTTGCAAACTTCTAAGGCATGTACGGGGAACGAAGATGCTCACTTTTTGCATATGAGCATGTGAAAAATGTGATGAAACGAAGTTACATATGATCAGTTTTTGACATCGTGTCTGTCATTGGAGGGCTCATCCTGCACTCACCGGCAAAATAGAAATTACAATTTTAATTGTTTGGTCTTTATCGTTCAACTTCATGAATTTCTCAATTTTACAGCCATGAAGTTTGGCGAAGATGTGGCATCAGCAGACGCAGTACAATAGAGGTGTGCAATAGTAACAAAACCGTAAATATCTTCATCCCCAGAGAGCAGATCGTTTCCTGAGAGCTCGTATGCCTGATTTGCTCCCCCAAAACGTAACACGTTTAGTTTTCCAAAACACAACACAAATATTTAATGCCTTGCAAATGGGGGCAGTCTCTTCCTTGGAACCTTGTGGGATATTATGTCAGCTGTGTTGTCAGTAGTGACATACTGAGTATGAGATTTCAGTTGATACGTACAGTATGAGGTATTATGGATTATCTCAATCAACTATTTTCGTTTTAAGTCAAAAATGAAACTTGGATTGTTTGGGAAATATCTAATTTTGTGTCTTTTGGATTTTCCTGGGTGTCTAACGAAACCACAGAGACCTCTAACAAGGCCGGAGGCTGCATCGTTTACTTTCAGTTTCTGTGCGGATTGGAAATACGTAAAGTTTTATACTTTATGATTGCCCGGGTATTTATTTACTATCCCGCCCGCACCGCACGACCCTCTGCCCTTTCGGATCCCTCATCGCCCACTCGCCTGCGTGCTCCGCCCACTGCACCTGGGCCCACACATTCTCGGCTAGAGAACAATGCCGCGTAGTCATGGTTACCGCTTAGAAACATTTATTTTAAAGCATTTCTTAAAGCGCGTATCAAACAAATGAATGTAAAAAATTCACCATTTTCCGGCGCACGATTAAATAAATCTTTCTATTCTTGCGAAGTATTCGTAAGGCGATAAAGTAAAATGTCATTTTAGGTTAACTTTTTGAATCGCTACAATACCCGTTTTTTTCAGTTCCTCAAAACTCTTTTATATATATATATATATATATATATATATATATATATATATATATATATATATATATATATATATATATAAACACACACTTCCTTTCATTCATTCTGACTCGTAAATAATAGAATATTTAGACAACACAATATTAAACCTCGAAAATGATAAAATATTTTCATACAATACTGAAACATTTGTAACTTCTGCTAATTTTTTTGGAAGAGTAACTTACGCTTTTAATCGCTCTGAGTTCCCTATAAAAAATATTTCAACTTCTTTTGAACGATCGTAAAAAAATAATTCTTTCGATTTTTAGTTTAGATTAAATGTATGTATAAGTTTCGTAGGCAATGTGTTGCTACGCAAAACAACCCTCGCATCCTTCATCCATAAAACAATCATCACGGAAATGTAGTGTATGAAATTCAGAAATGCCATTGAGTGCATGTGCCATATCAGTCAAGCATTTGTTCAAAGAGGAATCCTCCGTGTGTTTGCATGAATTTTACAAAGATGTTGAGTACTGCGAGGATCAAATATTTCAGGAGGCGCATCTCAGATACAGCGCTCATGCAATCGCATCTTTAATTTTTTTTCCTAGGGCTTATATCCAGCCGACAGCCCTTTACTTCCCGAAGGGACGCATATTCGACCACACACTAGACAAACACTTGCGGGCTCCTCTGATCTGGAGTCAGCAGAACGCGAGGCCCTCCGCGACAACACACATACAAAGTCAAGGGACAAACAGCCATGCCCAAGGCGGGACTCGCACCCGCGACCCTTCGGACCGAAGCGCTGAGTCGGTACTCGCTCTTAGCCACCTCGTCAATCCAGGTCGGCATCTCTTATTTACCAATGCAATTAACTAATTTCGGTTTCTGATTTGTCTAGATGGGTGGATTCCAGCGTGTATTTCTCAGAATCTACCTTACTAAACAAACCCCAGCGCACCAGATCACGCCACGTGCGTTGCACACGCCCGCAATTACCTCGCTGAGCTCCCTGCCTTCCACGCAGATCGGGGGCGAGGAGACGCCCGGGATTTCGCGCTCGATTAGTGCGGTATGCGCCTACTTCACGGCGTGCGAGGCGGCAGAACAGCGCGCGTACAAAGCGGGTGGGAGGGGAGTGGGGCGGCGAGACGCTCGCCCTGCTGGGAAATGGGACCCGCGAGCGGAGAACGACAGAGCGAGTGAGAGAGCTCGAGAGAGAGAGCGAGAACGAGAGAGCGAGAGAGAGAGAAAGCGCGCGAGAGAGAAGAGAGAGCGAGAGAGAAAGAGCGAGCGAGAGAGAGAGAGCGAGAGGGAGAAGAGCGAGAGAGAAAGAGAGAGCCAGAGAGAGAGAGAGAGGGAGAAGAGCGAGAGAGAAAGAGAGCGAGAGAGAAAGAGAGAGCGAGAGAGAAAGAGAGAGCGAGAGAGAGAGAGCGAGAGAGAGAAAGCGCGCGAGAGAGAAGAGAGCGAGAGGGAGAAGAGCGAGAGAGAAAGAGAGAGCGAGTGAGAGAGAGCGAGAACGAGAGAGCGAGAGAGAGAAAGTGCGCGAGAGAGAAGAGAGAGCGAGAGAGAGAGAGAGAGCGACATAAAACCAGAGAGAGATGAGAACCGGTGAGAAGAGATCAGCGCAGCGAGAAAAGAGAGCAGAGGTTGAGATCAATTGAAGGGGAGAACTTAGCGATGCGACCCAGAGTCGAAAGAGATAGATGAAAAACAGGATGAAGAAGAAGAAGAGTTCAATTTTAAGGTGCTGTAGGTCGGAGATGAATATTATGCGAAAGTTAATAGAGAGAAGTTAGTCGAAGGAGGGACTAGTTTGACAGGTCGGAAAATAAAAGAAAGTCATGTTGGACAATGGCATTGCCAGAAGTTGAGTCGATAGTTTTGAAAGTGACCATAATCGGCTGTTATGCTACCAGCAGTAGCTGTCATAGCAGTCCCTTTTTACAAAAATCTCTCTATACCACGGAGTGAAGGACAGGGAATGAAGGTTGACTAGTGGGCAAAATCCAGAGTAAGAGACTTCAGGTACGCAGAGGGGAATAGATAGGAGAGAGAAGTTTGGTGATAAAAACGAGGTGAAGAACGTGGAGATAAAAGACGTAGAGTAAAAGAGTAGAAAATAGAGATTGGAAATATACAATCATGGAATAGATTGTCCACTACGAATGATACAAATCAGTTACGAATAGTTACGTTGTGATGAAGATTACAGAATACTCTTATGAAACGTGTACATAGGTTTCAAAATCTTCTTAATAGTGAAGCAACCTTCTTAATACAGGCACCCAATTAATTATCGATTATTAAATTCTGTAAAATGATTGCCGCATTCCTCCACCAAATATAAAGCAAGTACTTCATTAGAAGCAACCATTGATCTTGAACTATTTTAGATTAACTTATCTACAGTTTCCAGATATAAAGGCATGAAGATGTTCATGTTTTACAAAATCAGAGGTATCTAATCTCAGGATTATCACTGTGAGTGTATAATTTCATCCGTTCCCAACGAATTCTCATATACAATTATGTCCATATTTATCTGCCCCTAAATTCAAACCCTCTCATTTGATGCCAGAATTCTACACGAGAAGCATAAATGCAGAACCACAATTGGAGATTGAATATGCAACCACGTATACCAAACAAGAGTAAAATCCGATGAGCTACCCTTAAAAGCAATCACAACACTAATTATCCTATTTAACGATCATATGAATGCATCATAATATCCAGAGAAAATCTCTTAATTCAAGGATACGCCATCGTCTGTTTTCACAAACCCTCTGAATCCCAGCCTCTCATTAAATAAATCTAGCGTGTAGTACCTCTAGAGACAAAATACCCACATTGATATCAGCAATCCCTGGGTCAGCAATGTATCAGAATTTTATTGCAATTCTTTGCATTTACCACTACTTATGGTAATACCTCGACATCATGAATTACATGATGTGGCACATCACTACATCATCCAAGCGAATACTGCAGACAGGTCCAGGGACCGCTGTCGTCTGCTCCCGTATCAAATACCATCACCCAATCACCATTACTACCGTCATGAATCGAGCATTTCCACCCAGGCAGAAATGCTCGCTCATACAGCGACCGCCTGCGTTTAAAGTTTTCAAAGCCATTGCCCGTTCCTTCTGAGCCGACCGCAGGCACCGCGGAATGGGAACCACTGGAGTGAAGGCACTCGGCTGCTGGTCCACAAACGTTGCAGGCGAAGCGAAGCATCGCGGCGCCCTCTCTAGCTTCGCCTGATCATTTACGCAAACAAGAGGTCCGGGGCGCGCCATTCGCTAAACGCAAACAGGGCTGATTAAATTCTCTTTGGATTCCCCCTCGTCTCAGCCCCACCGGTGGGGCGGGTGCCACTGAGACACCGGCGGTGACAGCGACGAGGGTGAAGGTGACGGTGACGATGAGCACGGAGACGGTGACGGTGACAGTAAGGGACGGTGAGGGTGTCGGGAAAGAAGGTAAAGGAGGAGACGGTGACGGCGATGGCGACGGTGACGGTGACGGTGACGGTGACGGTGACGGTGACGGTGACGGTGACGGTGACGGTGACGGTGACGGTGACGGTGACGGTGACGGTGACGGTGACGGTGACGGTGACGGTGACGGTGACGGTGACGGTGTGAAGAGATAAACAGAAGAGAGTGTGAGGGGATATGATTTTGAGCATGTGAGTGATGGGGCAGGGAACGGAAGGGGGCAGTACCAGAGGGAAAAATTTGCTTGAGAGATGATGTTAAGGTGGGAATGTGACGGTGGCTGTGACGAGGAATGAATTGGAATAGAGAACATAATAAAAAACCACTGTTATCCGGTTATGTGGGAGCACATCACAGAATTTAAATCATGACAAACGAACGCAGATCCAAGCGACATCCAACGAAACGGAAATCTAATAAATCTGAAAATAATCCCCAAGAAGGCTTTTAACGTAAGACAAAGCATGGCGTATTTCTTACAAAAACGAAATATTATATTAGCAGCAATATCCATCCTTAAATTTATTTCAAGCCAGACAAAGAAATTCAATTGTAGAGAGCCAAAAGAAATATTGACATTTATAGGCAATCTGATCCTCTAATCACAGATTTCAATGAGATATTACTAATTCCATCAAAATGAATGGACATTAATGGAAAGCTGTCAGCGGAGTAGAGTGTGGAAATGAAATGCTGTCAAAACGATATCGAAGTAAATGATCCCTGAATCAATCGCACTTGTCATCGAGCGAAGAAAAATTGATTTCGCTCAACAAAGATAATCAACACGGACACGGTATCATTTTTTACGGCGTCGGATTGATGCCCAGATGTGTATGACGTTGAAAACTAGATCGTGGAAGATCCCAATTAAGTTGTTCGAGTTGTAACACGTCTCAGTTTCAAACACATGTGAAAGTGAGTGAAAATATCGATAAAAGTGTCTGAACAGAAAGACATAAATGTGCTACCGCCGTTTTATTCTTCCGCGTTTCACTTAACGGAACAGTTGCGATATATAAGAAGAATATCGTCTTGACGAACAACAGTTAAAAGAGAAAAACTTTGTTAATCCAATGAAAAGCAATTGAAAAGTGATAAATGAAACTGATGCCAGGAATACTAGATAGTTCACTGAATAATATTTTATAAATCAGTTTGCATTTGAATATGTGTTCAAGATTCATATTTTAAATTATGTACATAATATTAATTAACACTTTGAGCATAAATAGGCCTAATCAAATTAATTCGGGTTATGAACGATTAGCATTACCATTTTATCATTCATTCGTATATTCAAACAATGAATACAATGACATGATCGTATAACATCAAATTCGTGGTCTGTTTTACAGAAAAAATTTAATTGTCAATATGCGCTACTACGTGAAAAGGAATTACAAATGTGGAATGTTCTTTGTGTCTAATAATTTTCACAGACAATTGAATAACTCACTACTTATTCTTTCTTTCTTTTTAATTTTATTAAAATAATTATTCGTTGATGAATATTCATAATGCAGGACATTTTCAATAATTATTGTAATAAAAAATTTTATGAGAGAATATATATGCAGTGAGTTATTCAGTTGTCATTGGAAATTGTTGGCCAGAGGCGACATATACGTATGAAGAAAATTAACATACAAATATAAAATAAGAATTACCATTGAACTCCATTATCCGCAGACACTAAAATATGCCAAATTTTTCATGCCTAATAATTTTTAGAATTTTTTTTATGATATTAATGTTTGGAGAACTACGAGCATGTTAATGATATTAATGATTATCAGAGGCGATTGGGAAAATCAAAAGTTTGTATTCACTAAATTACACCAAGGTGATTTACTAAAAACGGTGAACGGGGAACTCAATTGTCTTCGTCGAAAAACCCAGCAACCGCCAGACTCTACGAATACTTAAAAATGGATAACTTCTTGATTGCGACTGGTGGCATTTATCCTGTCACAGGGGCCAAAAAGCATTATTTTTTAAATGTTTGTAAGATGAACAATGCTTGTATAACAGTTGAAATTTTAACATTATCTGTTTAAATGCAAGTGATCACTAAAACTTTTTAATAATTTAAAGCTGGTTAAGTTATAGGAAGATGTGAATTTAAAAAAATATTTCGTGTTGTTTGAAAATGAAATTCGCAAATTGTATGTTAGTCTAAATTTAGCTCGTCAAGAAGGTAGGGAACTAGTGCATAGAGAATTTATCTAGTTGCAGTGTTGCAAAATTGAGCAGTATTGTTTTTGCTCCGTTTCTTTTTCAGATTCTTTTATTTGTTAATAAATCAATTTATGAAAAGCAGGATCCTTTTATTTCCATTTTATTTTCAGTGACGTATTCGTGAAAATCCCACTTTTGTATATCACGGGAAATCATCAAATGTCTCAAATACGTTGACACTTACCTCAAAATGTGGATATTATGTATTGAAATTGAACAAAATCCTTCAGTTAGTATTTCAGAATAGGATCGTTGTGTCATTTGCAATTATAATAATCTGAGAGATAGATTGGACATTTAACTTCTGATAACTTTACTGCAACGAAACTGTTAATTGAAATTACACGTCAGCAGTAATTACAATCAACAAGAATTAGTATATTATGGAAATATCAATAGAGCAAACTGGCTCAACTCTCCCATCCCCCAGCAAACGCGAATTTTGATCACGCAAATGGCTTCAGGAATACGATTATTTTTCCTTTGCAAGCATTGTTTATTAAATAATTTATCTAAAACACCTTTGTCAATAGTATTCCACTATCAAATGAGTCCCAGTTTCAAAAGTAGCATTATCAATTATATGGAGTTAATAGAGCGGACATTGCAAAAACTATTGACGCTACAAGAGCACGTACTTTCTCGCATTATTTGAAAGGGTTAAATAATGTTATAACATTTGAACCCGCAAAATTGTTTCCAACCTGCAATAGTATTTGGCCACATTAGAATTCGTACTGGTCTACATACTCGTAGGTTTAGTAAGCAATTACAGCATCAAAAAATCTCCAATCGCCTGAACGGATGTAACAACCTTCCCAAAACTTCCGAAAGAATGTTGAACACTTGCGTTTTTCCAAAATTCAAAAGATTTTATTGAAAATCAGAGGAGTTAGAATAACAGGAGGGAAAAATTGCAGATGTGAAAATAATGTTTACTTTTTTTTTCAAATTGTCACCATCGCACAAAATTAGCAAAAACTATTAATTTTCAAAAAAATCACATGACATTATTTAAAAGTATTGTTTTTAAGAATAGGTTTCATTTAGGAAAAATTTCAGTCACCAATATTGCAGTTTTAGAAAGATGCCGAAAACTTCCAACTAACGCAAGTTTCGAAGCTTCAGACGGTTCAATAAAAATGGGCCCTGCGGCATTTTTATCAGCGTATTACGCTTTATCCTTAAAAATTAATACAAAATTTTGGAGCCATTAAAGACAAACGTTTTAAAATGTTCTTGATGCATCATGTAAACTACCTGCAAAAATAAAAATATCCGTTTCAAATTCACGAGGTCAGCCCAATCAGGGAATATCACTTTTGGTGAACATCCTATCTGCAGTTTAGCCGCAAGCGTTGTTCACAGACGGACGAACGGACGGATCGTCAAATGGACAGACGGGGAGGTTCTGTAATCATTTTTCGGTATCAAGGACCTACAAAACGTGGGATCTCTGTAGGATTAAAGGAAGTAGTTTATGCACACAAAAATAAGAATTGTCCACGTTTCAGGTATCAAGGTCCCACAAAACTAGTATTTATGTTGAAAATTTCCTTTTTTCGCTGTAGCATTACATAACTTTTTCTATACTATGTATTAGTGAGCGAGACAGTGATAATAACATTTTATCATTCACATGTACGTATTAGGATTATTTTTCAAGTGTGATAAATAACACATTTATGCATGATGATAATGACTACAACACTGCAAACATGATGTCTTAAATTGCAATCAGGAGAAGTCATACTTTTTTTTTAATTTAGCAACTGGTTTTACGCACTTTTTCGTTTCTCTCTACTCCGTAGATAGAAAGTAACTAAGTCGTCATGATGTGGACACAAAGGACGTGAAGTGACCAAGTGAAGGACGCAGGAGGAGGTTGCGGTGAGCGGCGACCAGTGCCCCTCAACCCCCTCCCCAGCGGTCACGTCGCTTCCGAGCGGCGGTGCGGCGAGCGAGCGAGCGAGCGAGCGAGCGAGCGAGCGAGCGCGGGGCGGCGGAGGTCGCGTGCGGTCGATGGGGCCGCGTGCGCGTGCCTTCGTATCGACTGCGCGTCCGTCGCCGCCGCCACCTCCACCACTACCAGCACCACGGTCAACAGGACTTCCGTCACGAGACGCGCCATCAAAGCCTTCGTATTTAACAACTCTCACCGAAAGCACACCTTCACCAATACCACAACTCCCAGCAAAACCACAGCCACCTGAAAAGCCAAAGCTACCAGCAAAACCACAGCCACCAGCAAAACCACAGTCACCAGCAAAACCACAGCCACCAGCAAAACCACAGCCGCCACCAAAACCACTGCTACCACCAAAACAACAGTCGCCAGCAAAACCACAAAACCCATCAAAACCACAGCCACCAGAGAAGCCACAACCCCAGCAAAACCACAACCACCAGCAAAACCACAACCACGAGCAAAACCACAGCCACCAGAAATTTCACAGCCACCAGCAAAACCACAGCCACCAGAAAAGCCACAACTCCAACAAAACCACAGCCACCACAAAAACCACAGCCGCCACAAAAACCACAGCCGCCACCAAAATTACAACCAATATCGAAATCACAACCATGAAAGCCAGCCCCACACTACAGCTATCAACAAAACTAGCATCAAAGGGATTACTACCATAGAAATCGCAACCACCGTCATCACAAAACTACCACGACTACAGAAACCATCATCACCAAAACCTCCCCATCATCAAATCTATTATCAGCACCAAAATAACCACTATTAAATCACAACAACCAAAATTATTACCACCAACACCGCCACTTGCAAACCACCATGCATCACAATCGTCATCATTGTCACCTAGTTTCATCACACTAATGGTCACCATCACCAAACCATAAGCAGCCGTTGCAACAACCGTATCACTTCATAATCCGATCCCACCCCCGTAGTTTCCTCTTCCCGAGTGCAGTCTCTATAACACTGGTGAGAGTGTTACTGAGGGGGAAATGGCCTACCAAACCAAGTGCCAATTTCATCCGACGAATTGCCATTGATGCACGATATATTTTTCATTCACTGTAAAACAAACCTTTTAGTTTGAACCCATGGTGCATTAAAATTTAGATTTTTATAACATGAAATAAGTATTAAATGAGCAACAGCTCTTAATATGAATTTAAAATATTCAACCCCAGTAATGAACGCTGGCTCTCTTAAATCTGATTGTTCATTGAAGCCCCAATACTTCACATTTTTTGTGACTTTGATCCTTCAGCACAAACACACAAACACACAAACACACAAACACACACAAACACACACAAACACACAAACACACAAACACACACAAACGCACACAAACGCACACAAACGCACACAAACACACACAAACACACACAAACACACACAAACACACACAAGCACACACAAGCACACACAAGCACACACCAGCACACACAAGCACACACAAACACACACAAACACACACAAACACACACAAACACACACAAACACACAAACACACAAACACACACACACACAAGATAGGTCGCCTTGAGAGCAGTGTTGGACGCGGGCTTGTGGCTCGACGTGAGATACAATGTTGATTATGTGAACACCATGTCATGTGTCGTCACGGCGAGGGTTGCGCATCGTTCCAGAGCGAGAGCTTGCGCGGGAACGTGCGTTAAAACAACAACCACTGACCCCACCACGCTGCACTGGGTGCAAAAAGGTGAACAGGAGAACCAAACAGGGCTTTTTTTCCTAGGGCTTGTATCCAGCCGACAGCCGGTTGCCCTTTACGTCCCGAAGGGACGCATATTCGATCATACACTAGACAAACACTTGCGGGATCCTCTGATCTGGTGTCAGCAGAACGCGAGGCCCTCCGCGACAACACACACTAAGTCAAGGGACAAACAGCCATGCCCAAGGCGGGACTCGAACCCGCGACCCTTCGGACCGATGCGCTGAGTACCAAACAGGGGTACTGAGAGTAAACAGAAAAGGAATGACAAATAGATTAACTACTTTTCTTCTTCTTCTTGCGAGTATATTACAGCCCTTGCGGCCGTCTCTCGTATCCCAATCTCCATACCCATCCTCATTCCAGTCATTCTCTTCTAGACCTCTTCTTTGCATATCGTTAAATATCTACTTCTGCCTCTGCCATTTCTCTCTGGATCTACCTCTTTTTCTTCTGTCTAAAGGAACCCACTCACAAGGGCCATCTCTCACAATCAAGCCTTTATACATGACCGTACCATTTCACCCTTCGTGGTTCCAATTCATAATTAATTTGCTATCAAATACTTTTCTAACAATAATTATAGTGCCGATCCGGTGGCCGAGATCACTAAGGCAGTTGCGTCGTAGTGATCTCGGACCAAAGGATCGCGGGTTCGAGTCCCGCCTCGGGTATGGTTTTATTTGTGTCCGTCCTTTCACCGCTTATCATCATCATATCGTTTCATTCTCATAGTTATCATAACATTCCAATAGTGGACGCTAATGCCATAGATAATGATGAGACTTGAAATAACAAAAAATAAAATAATTATAGCGCGGTGCTTCGAATATAATTGTATCCCGTTTCATGCTCAGGCAAGTTTTTGTATAGCAACATGATGTATGACAATGGAACTAGTGATATTTAGGATTCAATATTCTCCGATATTTAGATATCCATCGTTTATCGACTTAATACAGCATAAATAGCCATTTTTGCATGTTGATTGCTTTTATAAATAATATAAGGTGATAATTTACTCATATTAGTGCAATTATAAACTTTTTATTATTCTCTGATTTTCAAAACGATTAGAATAACACTAATTATGAAACAATCTGTCTGTAACAGTTTCTATCTCGAGGATGGATCATAAATTACGCCCCTTCTGAAAGTTTCATTGTATATGAAATACGTGTAAGGGAAAGGGGATTATGCTTCACAATATGTAATAAACCCTTTGTTCCGGAGGGAGAAACAAAAAATCTTATAACCAGTGTTGAACCCACATTCTTCTGCAAAGCGTTAATATAAAACTTCGAAATAACTCGTGAGATTATTTCTCAAAAAAAACAAACAATTTTCCTACTAAACTAATTTCCGTTGCATTTTATCACAGAACGAATATTAAAGTTGTTTTGTAGTCACAATAACACACCAAATTTAATATAGTCCTCAGTCATGTTATTTTAGTCATCATGACAATTTGTTTTCAAAGTACTATAAAAACTTTAATATTTCTCCAAACAGGTGAAAAGATTTGACTCTCAGGTGCGATAAACGACCATTCCAACGTTCCGTGGAAGAACTACTTAGAATCTCACTCCAATTATTTTTTTAAAGTATTAATGGCACTTAAATTCAGAAGCGAAGAAATGATATTTACGTCAAAAATGTTATTACATTTTACTGCAAAATCTCTATTTTATTTCTAAAAAAAATAATTATAAAACGAAACAAAAGGACCAGTAAAAGGTAAGGGAAGAAACAATATAAATCTGAAGGCAATAACACGCTAAAAAGATATCAAAACACTACGGCCAAAGTATTGTGCTATATTAACCCATTCAGTTATTTTATTTTCATTTTATTTGGTATCTGTAGCAGAAAATCTCCGGAGAAAGAATTTTTGCACGGTTACAATAGTCTGTATACGGGAAATAAAAAATGCTAAAACGGTGGAAACGTTTTAAAAAACGAGCAGCGCGGAGCGGCGCCGCGAAACGAACATTGGGTTCACATCGAAGCGCAAACCACCCTCTCAAAGGCATTGCGTTGAGGGTCAGTGGAGTGCGGTGACCCCACAACGCCTTAACTTTCTAAAAGGACTCGCATCACACTCTTTATTGCTGATCTATTCTTTAGGTTGGCCTACTGAAGGTAAAAAGGAACGTAAATAAATTTGACAAATGAGTCTGTCTGTGGAAGTTAGAACTTCATTGCGACACTTCTGCGAATGTTGATTGTATTTTGTATTGTGAATGTTGATTGTTGACTGTACATATTTCCGTAGTCATTTTACATCGAAGAGAAAGGAGCCGTATTGGGTTGAAGAATAAACCTATCTCCAAGAAAGGTAAGGGTGTGCACGAAGGAAGGAAGCGAATGGACTCAAGGTAGGAAAAATGGAGTCCGCGGGGTCCTTGTCCCATTGTTGAAGGTACTCTCACGAAGGTAAGTGAGAGTTACGGTTTAAAGGTTCTGAACTTGGTTGACAATCTGCCGTCATCGAGACTCGAATCAAAGTCACATTCTCGATCTACAATGCTTCAGCTTCGAACTTGTAATTACGTGCTAACGCACACAGTTGAAAAATATTTTTTGACATGACACATTTCTCAAAGTAAAATAGCCAGTGTTTTGTCCGGAAAAGAGGTGTATTATTAATTCGGTAAAAATAACAAGGAACGAACAAAACAGAAACGTATGCAAGAAACAATTCAAAAAAGTAATATAGAAATTTAATTACGGTGTGAAGAATAGAGAAGAACTAAGGGAGAAAAGGCAAAGATAGAGTAAGAGGAGGGGAAAGAAAAAGTGAGAGAGAAAATTGTTCACGAAGGGAGGTTGGAACAAAGAAATACAGAAATAGAATTACAAATAAAGGAAAGTGAAGTCGTGAGGTAAAAAAATGGAAATAACACTTCACAGTTGATGAGAAAACCAGAATATTTTTTTAAAAAAATATAAGAGGAACACAGGGTTGAAGAGAAACAGAAGATAACAGCAGTAAACAAAATTAAGGTAGATGAAACCGAAATATGAGGAGGAGGACTGAAGTAGAAAGCGCGGACGAAGTTGTGTGAGCTGAGGGAAATATTTAACTTCTTGAGTACAACTCGAGAACAACAAAATAAATGTAGTAATAATAATGATAATAATTATAATTAGCAAGTTATACTGGGATAGAACCATAATTACAGACAAAACAATAGCACACAATCGGCCAGACATCACGTTAATTGATAAAATTAATAAAATCACCTACTTAATAGATATCGCAATCCCAAATACACACAACCTTCAGTCCTCCACATGGAAAAGATTTCCAAGTATACTGAACTAGCGATAGAAATAAAACAGCTATGGAAAATAGAGAAAGTTTACACGGTACTCATCATTGTATCCACAACTGGAGTCATCCCAAAAACCTTGTATAATAGCCTACAACAGTTAAACTTAACAAAAACATGGTACATAGAATTACAAAAAGCTACAATCCTCAACACATGCAAAATAGGAAGTCTCCGGATAGCAGTGTGACTCACGCCTAGTGTATATATCCTACTCCAAAATCAAAATCGGAAAGGGCCTTTACTTGGCAAAAGCCCGTAAGGTCACTTCAATCCTGGGACAACATACAGAGACATAATTGTATAATAATAATAATAATAATAATAATAATAATAATAATAATAATAATAATAATAATAATAATAATAATAAAGTACATACATACATGCATAATAAATACATACGATAGCACTAGTCCTTTGGGTGATACATAACTGTGCCATCCATGGCACTGCACTATACTCCCCTAAATTTAGAACCCTTTGTTCTAAACATTCACGACACCTTACTGAACTGCACGGCACTTTAAGTTGCTTAAGTTTTAACTTACAATGTGAAAGATTCTACAGTTCCATCATCTGTTGGTACCAAACTAATTCTAACATGTATTCAAAGTTATGGATATTGCAGAAATAGTTTGAATATTGCTGCCGACAAAATTTTCCATCACTTACAGTCCCGAATGAATGAAACCTTCACTACACCTGTTCTCTGTTCGTTTGTCCAAAGTTTGTAATTATGGTCCTCTCTAAAGAAATACGTTTATATGAGGAGAAAAAAGACAAAGTGCAATAAGTAGAAAATGGGAGTGGAAGAAATAGGAGCAAGAACTGAAGGAAAATAAGTAAGAGTGAAAGCATATATGATAAATAATTAAAACAGAAAGACTAAGCAATAAACGAAGAATTTGCAATTCCCTTCTCGGCCGTGTTTTCGCCCTTTACATCGTTGGACGAGTGCGATCAGGGCCGGCGATTGGTGTAAAGTTGGAGGGGGTAGTTGGGTCCCCTCTGCCCTTTCCCCTCCATCTCCCACCAAAAATTGTATATGAAGGGAAAAATATGAAACAATTTTACACATTGTAATGTTTATTATTAATTTGTCATCAAATTGTTATCACACTTATTTTATGTAACTTCAGCAGTTCATTTTTGCAATACAAAATCAGCCCTGTGCTTTGAATTTTTTATATAAATTCATTTAACAATTTTTTGCTAATCGGTTTTGCCGGCCACGTTACTATAAACATGTAAAATCGCAATGCTGTTGAGTCGATCTTGCAGCATAGTTGATCGCATTATCCGTTTTGAGCCGACGCAACACAGGGAAACTTCGTTCATTTCTGGAATTTGATGTGGAATGATGGAATATTTCTCTCACCCCAAATTCCGAGAGGGTATTTTACCTACGCGGAAATTTTCGTGTGGGTATAGCTACCCACCGAACCCATATTATTCGCCGGGACTGACAGCGATTGAACTTGGCCCAAAAGTCTTCCGACTCGAGCGACGTCAATCACGCTGGGCGGTGGCCACCGCCGCTCCCTCTGCCGACCGCGCGCCAAACTACCCGCGACGGAGCGGCCGTAAACCGAGGAAATCAAACACTCCACACAGGTCGCGCCTCCTGCCGGCCGCCCCGCCCCGCCCCGCCCCGCCCCGCCCCGCCCCGCCCCGCCCCGCCCCGCCCCATTCCGCCGGCTGCCTTTTGTGCAGGCCCGCGGATTGGGGGCAGCTCTTGAGGGCAGGGACGGGCGCCCGTCCCTCTCCAGGGAGGGAAAATCGCGCAGCCGCAGCTGTGAAGTAGGCTGACGTGAATTATAGAGGACGTCGTCTTTTGTCAGGCGATTCAACGCTCCGGTCACTGTTCTCTGGAAATGTTGACTGGCAGAGGAAAAGGTCTCGGTGAAGGTGATTGTCAAGAAGAGTGGATATTCAAAGGTTTCGACAGTTAAGGTGTTTCTTTTCATGGAATTCATTCAAATGAATTTTTCGGTGTAAGGCATAAAGCAAATATTTGGAAGGTATTATTTCCTACATCCATCAATACGAATAGAGAGTTCAATCACAAGAAAATGTTTTGAAATTCGTTATTGTGTTATGTGGTAGTATCAATAATGTTCAGAAGAGCTGCAGAAAGTAATAAATTATATCCATGTTAGTAGGTTGAGAAGTGAATAAAAATTGTTGCACTCTCTTCAACACTGGAAAATTATGTTGAGTATTGCCCTGATTTCCCTTGTGGAAAGGGATTTTACCAACATGATTTGTCGGCCAATTCTAGTTTGGTGATAAAATGAAAGCTCTTGAATTTTCTGGATGAAAACATTATTAGAATATCTCTTTTATATAGCTTTCAATGTGGACACGGAGTAAGAGAAGATAACAATGTTTGAGTGTCTATATTTTGGGAGTTCATTTGAATACTTTTTAGTACTGCACATTCTTTTCTGGAGAAGATGAAATAGTAATCTAGCAGTCGGAAGGACTCATCAATAGAGGACGTGGATTAGATCATTATACAACTAGATTTCCCATTGCATTTTGAGTCATCTGTGTAAATTTTCTCGTAACGTTCGAATTGTTGGTGGTTCTCAGCTAAAAGAGGTAAAAGTAATGTTCTGGAGTCTGAGATAAAGTGTGGGAATTGAGATACCTCCAAATTTATGGTGGGATTCAAAATGTGCTACAAGACATTAGAAAACTCTAACACCAGTATTACGATCTACTGGGACTTATTATGTAAATCAAGCCCATCAAAGCTCCAGCTTATTAAGAAAACGGTGAACGAGCCATCATTTCCTAAGCTGCAAATTGGTAGAGGCAAGCAAGTCATTCTTACCAGACTGATGATCGGCCACTTAAAACAATGTCATGGTCACCTGATTAGAAGAGCCGACCCAGAGCGATGTTTCTGGTGTGGTGCACAAGTGTCAACAGCCCATCTTGTTTTTGAGTGTTTAAACTTAGCAGGAAAAGGGTCATTACTGGGAATCAACGTCATTTTACCTGATGTATTCAAATCAGAGGATGGATGTGATACAATTATAAAACTGTTGAAATGAGCTATTGAATCAGTTTGAATTGCTAATACAAGTTGTTCAATTCACTTTTCTATCCGTTCACTGAGAATCAAAAAGCGTAATTTTGAACTGTAATTAAACTTTGAAAATGACAATAGTTTCTTGTGCATTGTAAAATTATTGTTATGCACTGTTCTCCTGATATTACTCTGTCAAAAATAATGTAAAATTGTGCAAATATCAGTGGCCGCTCATGACCTAAGCTGTTTTATAGAACCTTAAATACATACATTTAAAAAAAATTAGTTTGAACATTAGTGAGAACATTAAATACAGTCAGTTATCATTAAAACAAACCGGTCAATCATTCCTAAAAACCTTCAAAGAATTTATTTTTCTATATATGACACAGTATAAACACAATCTACGGAAATGATCATTATTTATTTGTGGTTTGTCTAATACATATTATGATGGTAATGTATGAAAAGATTTTTCAACAATCAAAATAAGAAAATAAACTGCAACCTATGAGAGAGACATACTCCATAATTAACTTCCATTTTCAATTTTTTTCAGGTACGTGCGTAGGAATTATCTATGAAGATTCATGTGATTTATGGTGAGTATTCAATCGTCATACAATGTAAAGTGCTGAGAACCTAAATTTGCTTTAACGTGTTACGAAGTCATTTGTTTCCAAGGAAAATTTAACCGACTATTTATAGTATTATAGGCAATAGATTATTATAGGCAATAATAAAAGAATGCAATACATACGAGTTTTATTTGCAGATGATTTGTATTTGTAAGTTTTAAATAATACTGAGAATTGATAGCATCTGTGCTCAATTATTGCCAATAAATAAAACCTAATAAACGTATCATTTTGAGCGCCTGTAATTTCATTATATTCAATGAACATTAATTCCATTATTACTTGTTGTGACTAAAGAGCAATAAAAATATTGTATATAATATTTAATAACAAGTAAGTAAGGTTTACATGGTAAATCATATTTTTACGTTGGTTTCCTTTGAATATTGAATTTATAAAAGAAGATCCAAAATGCCTCTCATTAAATTCCTGAAATTTCGTATTTAGAACTAGAAGGTGAATGTTACGCAAGAGTACTCTTTATAAAACATAATCATTAAATTAATTGAACGAATGTACATATTACCAAATCAGAATATCTGCCAAATAATTCCTCTTAATACAGTCGATAAGCCCTTTCATACACATACGAGTGAGTTAATATTTGTTGGTAAAATTATATCGCGTCAAGCATTTCATATATGGCCTACTATCATGTAATCCCATAATTCCCGTTTTGAAATGAATTTCAATGTGCTCTCGATAAATGTAATAAGATTATTTAATTTTGTTCTGCGTCCAAAACGTACAGTACATATCATCCTCTTTCAAGTCCTTGATTTTAGAGTGGGTTATCGTAATCGTATTCCTGAGGATTACATTGGGAAATATAATAAAATATACCATCGTCTGAAACCGCTCTTGCGGTTTTAGGCAATTGCGATATCACTCTTTGATTAAGATACAGTTCTTGGAATTAAATTATGAGTATTGTAACATATCAGTATACATTGCCAGTGAGAATATGCCAATACCATAAGTCGAACGTTGGAATGTCGGTAAATCATTGCGTTTTTGTACCAAAAATGCAAATTGATACATTGAAAATTATAGAAAGGACATTATTTAACAGACCAAACCCAAAGATCAAGCATCGATTCGTAGAATCTACTAGAATTCAGTAGAGCAAACTATGAGAGCGTGCGCGAAATTAGCAAACAGAAACACTTTTAGAACAAATTTTCGTAATGAGATTTCTGCAGAAGGTCATGTAAATCGTGGGCAGTTACTTTAGTCTTTACTAGCCATCAAGGTAGATTTTGTTTTGGCACCTTTATGGGATGAAGAATGACTGCGCGTATACTGTCTGGATGGCTAACGGAACGCGCAATATGATTCCCGTGCCAGAAGTTTTCCAAATTCATTTTCGAAGTGAGAAATAGTGGCGTTTGTAATGGTGATTCATCGTTAATTTGAAGTGTTTTGTTACTAAACGACGCCTATATCTGCCTCGTGGTCTGAAAGAAACCGTTCTGTATTAGTATTCAATATACTTGTTTTAAAAATTTCGGAACGTTCTATAGATGGCCATCACTATTCATCAAATAAATATTTTCTCAGTCTTCAAAATTGTCTTTATTTTAATAATAGAGGAAAGTAATCAAGCTCGGACCCGGTTCACAATCCAAGTCCCCTAGATTTGCTGCTCTGTAGAAAGCTGTTGCATATTGGAAACGTACAAAAAATGTAGTTCTTTGCAAGACTGCAGCCCAAACAAGTAGTAGTGTCATCATCTTCACTCGTTGCTGGACAGTCGACCATTATTGCGAACAGTGCAACGCAAAGTTTTTTCAAGAGTTTATTCTCAGTTGCCTCATTTCTATTCTTCATCGGTAAGTCTTCTAACAATTACACTATATTGAAGGGGATGTTACAAGCTTGGGTAATGTAATTTATTTTACTTGCCTTGTAAAAATTTTATTTGCGTTTGGAATATAAATGCGCTGTTGCCTAAACCGAGCCCCCCTCCAGGTTTCCTAACGCTTCCCTCCAATTTATGCCTTGTAAAAGAAAAACTATTAACGTCCTTGGCATTCCTTTTACCTTAGGAGATTAATAAAAAGCAAGAGCCTACTCTGAAGCCTATCAGTTCGAGAGGGCAGGAAGAAGCAAGAAGTCAAGAGACAATTTCATAATTTAATTCAAGAAGTCGAAATGAGAGGGATTTAAGAGAATTCTGATGTTAAACAATAAGCAAAAGTAGGATTTCACTTTCAGCAGGGAATCGAACATGTCCTCTGGCTCCTTCGAATTGCAAGATCTGTCCTTCCATCCCAGGGATATCTTCCCTCCTAGGTGAAGAAGATACAGAATGCTTGGTGTGCAGTGTAAAACTTTCAAAGGGCTGTAGGAGAACTATAAATGATGTACCTGGACTCGTGTAGAATATGTGGGAGCGGAAAACGATGTTTATATTTCCTCGCACTAGAATCTATAGACTATGCACAAGGCTTAAGACAATTTCTTATGTTAAAGGTATTAACCTTGTGTTTTTGTAAAATTATACCGAGATTAATCTATTTGCCGTTATTTAATTTATTTTTACCAATTAATTAAAACTTTTGTGCGGGGTCACATTACAAAACCTTTTTTAAATATACACAAAATGTAATGTTGACGAAAAAAATATTGTATTCTTAAACTACTTGGCCAATAGTTTTAAGAAGAATATAACATTGGTATTAGTAATTAAGATATGCATTGCATATATTTTGATTTCTTTGCGCAGAAAATGTGATTAAAAATACTCGAAAAGAAAATGGTGGCCCGGGTTTGGGGTACTTTCCTCTCTTTATTATGTGTGTAGCGCAAAATATACAAGTGTTATAAAGTGATACCAAGTATTGCAGTTTAACCGTATTAAATTAGATTGTTAAAAATATTGTCGCTGAGAAGAGAATTGCACTTGTTCCAAGAAGTTGTTTTTAAACTGATTGGTGTAGAGTCTTAACTATCGAAGTCAGATGTAGATACTATTTGTACTTTTTACTTTGTTTTTAATTTTGCTGTTTGCTGGGTTTGCCCATATCTCATTCACATAAACAAATCATATCATTAGAAGTCATTTTGATTATTCTGTTATGATATATCCCTCGTATTGTGTTAAAGTTCTCGCAAGGGACATATCCAAAATGCAAATGAGCTATTTCATTTATTGGACTCGAAAAAACATGAGACAGGTGATACAATACAATTTCGTCAATCTGCTCTGCCAATCGCTTCTCCCCTCAACTTCATTCTCCGGTTTCCCCTTTCTTATCTCAGGCTTGTGAAAGGTATACTCTAGGATGGATCGAAGATATAAATCATGCACGTGGAAGTTATTATGCAAATTTTATTGTCAGTAAATTGCCCCCACCGAAACATTAGAGGTGTATCTTCCGTGTTCGAAGTGTCCGTAATAACACACATACGCACAATTACCTCGTTTGTTATGACTAGTTTCCAAGTATTGTAACAACAGATATTTTTCTTAAAATGTCAAGAAGCGTACCATCATCAACAATTTATATCTATGTCATTGTGTTACAGTCAGTTTCAACATCAGACACATTAACTTAAAGCTGTTAAAATTGTAACCCAATCTTTACTGACAGTGGTGCTAAATTTTGCAACATTAACACTCATTTTCTTTATCATGCACTTTGTATAGATATTTACGATTTCATCTCCAAATTAGAAAGTAAAAAATAATCACCCCATTGAACAAATTAGCAGAAAAAATCATGTCCGTCAAGAAATTAGCACTCCAATGTCCCAGTACATTATACGTGGTGTGTGGCAGGAGCTCCTTTGTCACACGATTACAGTGTTAAAACAAAACAAGCATCTACATTTCGTATGCAGCACTTTTATCACACATTAACAGAGCAACGCAATATCACGCAAACGAAATAACACGGCGTTACCCCACCTATCGAGTTTTATGCCATCTCTAGCTTTCGTGAATACGATAGGGTGGGCTTGATATTATCGCATCGCACTTGGATTGATTGATTTATTGATTTTTTCGTGTTTCCGGGCGCGTCAACTACTTCGGTCATTAGTCCCCTTAGTGTAGTGCATGTTTTTCCCCTGGGAGATGGCGGTGATCTTCCCCCATCTGATGGCGAGATCCGGCGCCGACCTACCGTCGGCTAGTGGGGTTTCCCCCTAACCTGGACTCTCCCACCAGCGGGGCACCGCCCCAGCCGGGACAAGCTCTAAGCTCCCGACCGGTCTCCCGAAATATGTGGTAGTGTAGTGCATGCTAGTGTAAGTGTGTGTGTAAGGGGAGAGGGTAGGACAAGGAATGGGAAGGACAGATCGCGCGCGGTCCGTGGCCCGTTTGGTAGGGTACTGCTCCGGCATTCGCCTGGTGTTGATCGGAGAAACCACGAAAAACTACCGATCAGAGCAGCCGGCCGCTAGAATTCTTCTCCAGACAGCAGCTGAATTCGAACCAGCTGAAAAGCTAGCGTCGAAAATCCTGCCGCCGTCAGGACTCGAACCTAGGACCTCCCGGTTAGAAGTGCTGCAGTGACATCAGTTGATGCACTGAGCTACCGCTACCGGTCCGCACTTGGACATCAGCGGTCCGCGTGCGCCCACAGCCTGCAATATGGGGGAAACACCCGCGCACACAGGCTGGGGCGGTGCGTTCCAGTGACTGCACCCCTCTCCCCCACTCTCGAACCACCCATACACCGCCACAGGCACAGGACTGCCGCGCCGCCGCCTGGCTGGCCGTCCGCCGGGGCCCATGCAAATTTAATTAATTAGCTTGATCGCGCGCAAAAGGGCGGGGTGATTATTGTATTATCGCAGACTCAGGCAGCGCGTGCGTCGGGTTGATAACAATCCGCTTACAGGCCTCCTCCGCCTCACCTCCCGCGCCTCGATCGGCGCATGTTCGGCTTCCCTCTCCACTGGACGAGCACCCAGGAGCAAATGTCGTCGTCGCCGTAGCTATTATCTCGGCCGCTGCGCCAATCGTCGTTTCATTCACTGTCTCACAATTGTCACAGTCTTCGCCTCAGCCGTCCTCTCAACTGTCCCGTCAATCGTCCTCTCAACCGACCCGTCAACCGACCCGTCAACCGTCCCGCCAACCGTCCCGCCAACCGTCCCGTCAACCGTCCCGTCAACCGTCCCGTCAACCGTCCCGTCAACCGACCCCTCAACCGACCCCTCAACCGACCCCTCAACCGACCCCTCAACCGACCCCTCAACCGACCCCTCAACACTCCTCCCTCACCGTTGCCTTAACCTTTGCCTCAGTCGTCATCCCAGCCATCGCCAATCGCCGCCTCCCTCAGTCGTCGATGCACCCTCTGGCTCCGTCTCCACTTCAGTCGTCACCTCAGTCACTACCTTAACTAACAATTTAGACGTCCCTTCAGCCATCCTCACAGCGGTCACCTCAACCGTTGCCTTTGTAGTTGCTTCAGCAGACGCCTCAGCCGTCGTCTCAACAATAGCCTTAGCGGCTGCCACCTCGAGATTACCACCATCATTACACCATTTCACTATAGCCTCTATCACCATCGCCGGTATGATCACCATTTTCACCAACAAAATTTCAATCATAAGCACCAAGACTATTAGCACAACCAACATACCCACTGCCACTTCCGTAATCACCTGAGCTATTGTGACCTTTCGAAATCTAATCCCTAAGATTGTTATCTCCATTTGTTAAAGCTCAGGCCACCTTATGCATCAACTGGCTCCAAAGATAGGCGAAAAATTGTACTGAGTAGTTGGTTCAGATGAAATATTTTTAAGAATTGGTTTCTTAATTTAACAAGACTTCACACGTGATGTCTCAAAATGGGCACCATTGTACGCAGCTACGATTCATACTAGTGTTACAAGTCGAGATGAAATTAATGAGATTTAGAGGGGCTTTGTGAGTTATTATGAGGGATTTGAAATGCACATTAGAACGTAGAATAAGTTCCAATGCAGAGGACAAATGGGAGTACAATAACAAGGCAGACGATGTCAATGTTGATTCACTTACCTGTAAGGGGTGGAGATTAGTCGCAATAAGCAGATGAACAGTGGCATCTGCGAGTGGTTTTGTTTTCTGTTGTTACTTCGATGTAATGTTTTGTTTTGGATTTTAATACGAGATAAACCCACTTGTTACCTCTTCTACTTGCAATCACTTCTCTCTCACCTGAGAATTTTAGTAAAACCTGAAAATAACGATAATTAAATCAAAGTGAAAGTAAAACTATATTTTAAAAACTACACTGGTTAAAAATACAAAGCGATGTTACTCGTTTTATAAAGTAGAGGGAATAAAAACGTTTTATTATGTATATTTACCGTTTATAATCCGTGCGGAAAGATGATAACTGATACAGATTTATTTAAGCTTTTTTAAGCGATTATCTTGTTTAAAATCTCCATGATCATTCATCTTTGAAGATTTAAGGATATATCAACTTCCTACCTGCCGCAAACGCGTCGCACACGTTTTTTTTTATTGATTGATTTTTTCGTGTTTCCGGGCGCGTCAACTACTGTGGTCATTAGTCCCGTTAGTGTAGTGCATGTTTTTCCTCGGAAGATGGCGGTGGTCTTCCCCCGCTGGGTGGTGAGATCCGGCGCCAACCTACCGTCGGCTAGTGGGGTTTCCCCTAACCAAGACTCTCCCACCAGCGGGGCACCGCCCGAGCCGGGACAAGCTCTAAGCTCCCGACCGGTCTCCCGAAATATGTGGTAGTGTAGTGCATGTTAGTGTATGTGTGAGTGTAAGGGGAGAGGATAGGACAAGGAAGAGGAAGGACAGATCGCGCGCGGTCCGTGGCCCGTTTGATAGGGTACTGCTCCGGCATTCGCCTGGTGTTGATCGGAGAAACCACGGAAAACTACCGATCAGAGCAGCCGGCCACTAGAATTCTCCTCCAGACAGAGACTGAATTCGACCTAGCTGAAAAGCTAGTATCGAAAATCCTGCCGCCGTGGGGAGTGGGAACCTAGGACCTTCCGGTCAGAGGCGCTGCAGTGACATCAGTTGATGCACTGAGCTACCGCTCCCGGTCGCACAGGTTTCCAGTTCATTTTTATCTATCTGTTCCACGAATGTTGGTAGTAAGCACAAACTGCGATGAGCATTTGCGCGCAACCGAGTTCGCTTAATTTGTAAAATATGTTTATTGTCGTGTAAAACAGGAACCCGATGAGAGCACTGTTCATTTACCACCTCACAAAATTCGCGCAAGAGTAGCGGCCAGAGAACAATTAACAAAAAGAATTCGATCCCGACGGAGGCATGAAAGCAATTAAAACTTAATCGCAATAAATTTCAGTTTCCAACTGCGGAAACATTACCGCTGCGCTAGCAGGAAATTAAGATGCCAATAAAGGCAGAAAACGAGAAATGAAATATTAAGCCTCGATATTCCGACAGCATGGTAGATCTCTCCGTACTTCAGTGAGATCTGTGAAAGAGTAAAGGCACCAGACTTCGGTTTTTATAACATAGTGCGTAAGGGCCTGTCTTCATGGTTCACTAAACCACGGTTTTTGCGTCTTTTACGTTCGTGCCGCTAGACGTCGTAATCCCGACCGAATCAAGAAATGCTGCAGATCAAGCGACATCTAGCGGCACGACCGAGAAAGACGTGTAAAGTCGGGCCGTATTCCATCGTGAACGCAGACCCTCACGCGTCATGTTACAAAAAGCGAAGTATAAAACACGCTTAAGCGGATCATGCGTGCAGTAACACCACTAGGCACTGACGATGATAGCAGGCTTCGTGATAGGCACGGTGGAGTCACATATGGGTATGCACGTCAAACCAGTGAACTGAAACTCCAATTAATTACACAGCACTGTGCTGTCGTTTTATGTAATGTAGTGGTAAATTGGTTCGGCTTCAACTCTCTTTCATTAGTGTTATTGGATATTTCCGGACCACTAAGTCCGGGCGTGGTGTACGGATTGCGGCTCTATTCTCTTTAGGAATGTCGAACGCGGTTGCTGCGATACAGACATGACGCAGCGGTGCACGATTCGACAAAATGTAAAATTCGTTGATAGCTTATTAGCGTATAATGGGATATAGTTACTGGGGCGTTGTAAAAAAATGATAAATTTATCTAAACTGCAAATAGGTGTAACTCGGTGGGAGTTAATTACATAAATAAGGTAATAAATTTCATGCAAATAATTTAAGTATGGCAATAATAATGTTAAAATAATAATTAAGATAATAACAATAATATAAAAACTGATTATTAATAAAATATTAAATTAAATCAAGAAAAAGAAAAGAAACGTCTATAATCTAAAACCGCACTGTTTACACAATTGGGACCGCACTGCACTGACACTGCACTGTCCTTCACTTTACTGCCTTTCACACCACGTCACGTCACGTCACTTCACTTCACTACACGTCACTTCACTTCAATTGAATTCATTTCATTTCAATTCAATTCACATCGCTTCACTTCACTTCGACACTTAAAATATTTCCTTCATTATTTCTCAGCTTCACACTACATGACACCCCACTTCACCATATAACCTAATATTCTTAGTTAACACCCTCATAAACTTAGAAATATCCTAAATTAATTTCCTAAACTGTTGAACGCTTCGAGGAAAGGGTTCAAAGGTTTCTGCAGGCTATTCCAATCCCTTATCGTTCGATTTGGGGAAGACAATTTCCTGACATCCGTTTTCTGCGGTCTTGAATTTATTTTGTGCCTGGGATCCCCTCTACTGATGTACGTAGGAATTCTTGGCCGCCGTTTAATTTCTTTCCAAGCAAGATGATCACTATAATCTTTATACAAAGCGCAGAGTCTTGCCAATATTCACCAGTTTTCGAGTGAATCCCACTCTGCCGTTTACTTGTCCCTGAAAGTAAATTTAGCTGTTCTACGCTTTATTCTGACCCAATTCTCATACTGCGTAATTTTGCGCAGATCCCAACAAATCGCTCTATATTTCATTATCGGACGAACAAGCGATAAATAAGTCATTTCCTTCGCGTTTACGTTTTTAAGATGGGCATTAAAAAATGAAGAGATCTCCGCGATTTCCCTGCAACAAAATCTACGTGACTTTTCCAGCTTAATTTACTGTCGAAATGGATTCCTAGGTACTTGCACGAAGAAACTATCGGAATAATGTCGTCAGTTGTTCCACTGTAATTAGTACCCCTGCAAAAAGATTTGGATTTTCAATTAGAGCAATTTATATGCATGCCATTATTTTCCGCCCAGTAATATAACGCGTCAAGATCCCCGTGTAGCATTTTTTCATCATCTGTCGAATTTATAATGCGATATATAGTAAGCAATCGTCTGCAAATAGCCGACAATTAAATAATTGTCACATTTACAACGATTGCAACATTTGACATTAAGTGCGCTGGCAAATAATTAATGAACGTTAGAAATAGAAGAGGTCCAATAACACTCCCTTGCGGTACTCCTGACGTAAAGCTTGCACAGGAAGATAACTCTTGTCCAATTCGCACTTTGCGTCCTACCTTGTAGAAACTCGCTAATCCACGTCATTACTCTGAAATCGATGCCTGAATACATTAAATTCTGTACGATTCGATCGTGTGCAACGACAGCAAATGCTTTGGCAAAATTGTAACTACTGTGTCTATTCTCCTGCCCGCGTCAATTTCATCTGCTAGATTCTGAAATACCTGGGCTACCTAACCTTCGCGTGAGTAACCCCTCCGGAACCCGTGTTGGGCAAGATGGAGTCATTTTCTGATTTCCCATTCTTACTTAATGTAACTCTCAACTAGATGCTCCATAAGTTTGCTGACCACGGACGTGAGACTTACTGGCCTATAATTACATAATATAGTTTTGTTACCACTTTTAAATATTTGTACGACGAAATATAATTTCCAATCTTCAGGTTGAAACAAACTATCTAATTTTATTTTTAAATTAAATATCTCCTCTGCCCTTCTAATATTAATTCAACGTAACCCGTTCCAAATTTATAAAAGAATATGGACGCCAGGAAAAGATTACGTTAATTCAATTATTAAAATTAATCTTCAACTGCTATTCCCAATAAATTAATATCCGGCTAACTGGGTCGATAGGTCTTATAAGAAATAATCGCTATTGACTTCCAATAGCCGATTGTTCGATCTGCCATCTGTACAGAGTGGCCAAGGAATCTGAAAAGCAAATATACATTTCTAGCTACTCATTTGCTGGAATTGGCTAAATGAAAATCATCTTTTCTAATCACAGAAACTTGTAAGCTTTTTCAATGTTCATTGGTAACAATACGAAACTTTCGGTCATGACCAGTCTCAAACCTTATATTGCAGTACCCGTCTTCGCGCGCTCTTGACCGATGTCGCCGCGTAGAACCATTTTCAATCTTCCCCGGTGTCGATGGCTCCAGGTCCAAATACCATCTTCTTTTCTTCCGTTCTGGCACAAGTGTACTCGAGTCACTGATCCTCACAGCCTCATAAGTTGACAAGACTTAATTAATTTTCCTTTTAAAAGTTCCCAGTTCTTTCTACGCGTATACTTAAAATATTAAAGTTCAGCAAACTATTCTCTGCATCAAATACTCCCAGTCCTGTTGCCGACAAATTTGCCGAAGTTCACAATTCTAGGTGCTGCACTCGAAATATTTCCAAGTTCCGATTTCCGCACATTACATCCATATTCTAAGTTCGACAACCATACGCTCCAAAGTAGATGTTCACAATTCCCAAACTCCCAACATCAATTGTCAACACATGATCCGCACAGCACCACGGCATAAGTCGTAATGAATCCATATTCCCCTCTTTCAGCCCTTCAAAACTCGGTCCATCTTTCTACTGTTTCTTGTCAGAAAAAATTCCATACCTAACCAATCAATTACTTACAAATTCAACTAGCCGCGCCCCAGACTGTCATTGCCTTCTCGCTCAATCCCCAAACAGTTTACTTTATCAACTAGCCGCGCCCCGCGGTTCAAAGTAACGAAGTTTGTTGACCTTGACGACAACTCGTCTACCGTTGCTATGCCGCCGTATTTACATATGTCTATCCTTATAATTCACCCTGTTTACAATAAATGTGACGCAATACAATGTCCCACATATTGGTAGGTCACAAGGTACTTTTGAATTGTTCATGGATACGTGAAATATTCTAATTAGGTAGGGTACTATTGCATCTCCTCTAAGTTACTTATGTCCGTAGAAATGTGGTCTTGAATCCTTGACTTGCAGTTTTTCATAGATTTTACTTTATTTCGTAGAACGTTCACTTTAATATTAAACTGATTTCTAATCTAAGAACTTTGAATTAGTGGATGGTTCGTGTTGCTTTTGAAAACCCAACTAAAATACTTATTAAATGCGTTAGCTTTCGCCCGATCGTCTGCGATGAGCGTGTTTCCGTTTTCACGAACAACTGGGATATCTTCCTCGGAGCAGTACGCTCTGAGGAAGGCCACAATATGTTGGCCGAAACGTCAGCTACGAGCAGATCGACGCGGCTTGTCCCGGATAGCCAAGAGACAACTGGGTTATCTTCTTCTTAATTTATCTTTCTCCTACGAACATACTTACAAAATCCAGTTATTTCCCTTTCCGTCTAGAATATTATTTAAATATGCTTTCTGATCAATATTCTTTTCTCGTTCTAATTCCTTTGAACAATTTCGAAAAATTTTCATATGCTCGGTACTGCTTTTTCTGTTTTTAAAATTTTCTTGTTATCCTCTTCATTCGCCTAATTTTTGAATTGTAGTATTCTGGATCCGGATTATTTTTAGAATTTTGCATGCTACAAACTTTTTCAAAGCTTCTCTTCATAATATCTTTCAACGCGCACCATATTTTTTTCCATTCCTCCTCCTGATCTTAAAAAGCGGTTGCATTGTTCTCTAAGAAAGTCATGAGGTCCCTCTACATTTGCTTTCTTGAACTGGCGCACTTTCGTTCCCGTCGTAATACCTTTCCTTGAAATATTTTCGTCTGAGTCAAGAAGAACCGCTTAGTGATCACTAATTCCCTCAACAACTTCACAAGATATGAAAAGTTCCTTCAGCCTAATTAGGTAAACATCCAAAATCGCGTCCTGCCGCATGGCGCTCCGTACAACCTGAGCTAATCCCCTATCTCAAACTAGTCAGTTAAGTGTTGGGACTTTCTCCTCGCTCACGGCTCCCTCCCAGTTTGCACTTGGAATATTTAAGTCGCCTCCGATAACAATAGGATGACCATTTTCATTTCCTGTTCACTGTATGATATCATCCAAACTTTCATAGTCGACGCACGGAGGCCTATGGTATGCAATAATTTCCAATATGGTTCCTGAAGTAGTAATTTATATTCCCATCATTTAAGACTGTACTGACCCAATCTAATCTAATATTTATGACTGCTTTGACGCAAATAAAGGCTCCGCCCCCTCTACTATTTCTCTGCATCCTAAAGATCTTGTCATGAGAATGAAAAACTTCCGGGGATCCGATTTCCTGAGTTGACCACGATTCAGTCCCTATCAACATGTCAGGATTGCAGGCATCAACTAGATTCCATAACTACTTCTTTACTGAGTTCACCAGCAATAACCTAATGAATCTCTTCCTCAACTGAATGTGTCAACCTGTGAATCGCGCTCTGTGAATCGTGCGTCCCTCGAAACTGCCGTCGTCTCCCGCCGTCGTCTCCCGCCGTCGTCTCCCGCCGTCGTCTCCCGCCGTCGTCTCCCGCCGTCGTCTCCCGCCGTCGTCTCCTCCGTCGCCTCCTCCGTCGTCTCCTCCGCCATCTTTCCCGTCCTCTCCTCCGTCTTCTCCACCATCGTCTCCACCATCGTCTCCACCATCGTCTCCACCATCGTCTCCACCATCGCCTCCACCATCGTCTCCACCATCGTCTCCACCATCGTCTCCACCATCGTCTCCACCATCGTCTCCACCATCGTCTCCACCATCGTCTCCACCATCGTCTCCACCATCGCCTCCACCATCGCCTCCACCATCGTCTCCACCATCGTCTCCACCATCGTCTCCACCATCGCCTCCACCATCGTCTCCACCATCGTCTCCACCATCGTCTCCACCATCGTCTCCACCATCGTCTCCACCATCGTCTCCACCATCGTCTCCACCATCGTCTCCACCATCGTCTCCACCATCGTCTGCGCCGTCGTCTGCGCCGTCGTCTGCGCCGTCGTCTGCACCACCACCGCTGTCGTCTCCACCGCCGCCGTCGTCGCCTTTGCCATTGCCTCCACTCCTGCCATCGCTACAGTTTTCTCCTCCGCCGTCACCGTCAACGACGTCGTCGCTGTCACAATCTTCATCGCCGACGCAGTCTCCCCAAGGCACGCCTCCGCCAGCACCGACGCCACAGTCTTCCTTGCGTGCAGCCACTTGCCTCGCAAGCATGATAACCTCGTCATGCAGGCGACTCAGCTTCCATGCACCGCGGAAATTTAAATGAAGGCCGTCCCGTGCGAGGTCCTCTTGTCCCAGCCAGTGATTTGGATCTACATAAAGACCATTGATCTTTCCCCATGCCCGTCGTAACCCTCGATTTATTTGCCATTTATGTGCGTTGCAATGTCCGCGTTGCATCATATCAGAACAATTCGTGCGTTTTTGAATTTTCTTTTTAGCGCACGGCCTAATTCCTTGGTTCACAGTGTCGAAGATGTGTTGCCTCTTCGAGACATTGGTGCCCACATGCCCTAGGATGACTTCCATGGCTTCGTTTTCTTCCGCTCCACGATGAATTTCATTTGGACGTTTATCCCTGAAAAGAAAAGTCAGCTCCTTTCTTCTTGCAAGCGCCTCCGCTGTGGCGCAGCATCGAATCCCCGACCACTTTAACCTTGTTGATTGATTGATTGATTCCGGGCACGTCAACTACGGAGGTCATTTGTCACGTAAGTGAAGTGCGTGCTTTTCATCGGGAGATGGCGGTGATCTTCCCCCATCTGATGGCGAGATTCGTGGCCGACCAATCGTCGACTATCGGGGGGTTCCCGAATCAGGTATCGCCCACCAACGGGGCACCGCCTCAGCCTGCACACGATCTAAGTCATCGACCGGTCTCCTGGCACGTGTGGAATTGTAGTGCATGTTAGTGTAAGCGTGTATGTGTGGGAGTAAAGATAGGACAAGGAATAGGAAGGAAAGATCGCGCGTGGTCCGTGGCCCGTTTGTCACGTTAGCTCCGGCATTCGCCTGGTGTTGATCGGAGAAACCACGGAAAACTACCGATTAGAGCAGCCGGCCACTAGAATTCTACTTCAGACAGCGACTGAAATCGACCTAGCTGAAAAGCTAGTGTCGAAAATCCTGCCGCCGTCGGGACTCGAACCTAGGACCTCCCGGTCAGAGGCACTGCAAACTTTAACCTTGCTCTTATAAAGCTCTTCATGAAAGACTATGTTATTGACTTCAGAACTCGGATGCGTTGATTGCTCCCGGACAATTCGCTTCTCCAACTCCTCGATCTTGAAACTCAGTTCCCTAATGGACTGTTGTGCTGCGGTTAATTCAGCTTCAAGTCACCGCAGTCTTTTCTCGCTTCGATCACATTTGGGGCACGGGGGTGCCGATGATTCAACAGCAGGGCGAGGATGCCAAAGCCGAAGCTGCGTAGGCGAGAATGCCAAAGCCGAAGCTGCGCAGGGCGAGAATGCCAAAGCCGAAGCTGCGCAGGGCGAGAATGCCACAGCCGAAGCTGGGTAGGCGAGGATGCCAAAGCTGAAGCTGCGCAGGGCGAGGATGCCAAAGCTGCGCAAAGCCAAGCCACACCGACGCTTGTCCCCTTGCCACTCGGAAAACACGCAGGCGCCCTGTTCAGATGTCAACACGGGCGCGGGAAATCGGCAAACCGCAACTCATGACCTTTCACTTTATCGCGCGGGGCTGCTCCAAAACACGTCCTAACGCGACGATTACCTGTGAGCGAAATCCTCTAATGTTCTACTTCTTGAAAAAAACTCAACAATTTTTCAATTATTCAGGAATCCTAGTAATCTACTTTTTCTTTCGCATCACCTCGAGATATTTACTTTGATCATATGTACGGTAAGCTTCAATTATTTGCTAGAAAACTAACAATTTTGGCATAGAAAAGGGGATGGCATATTAAACGTGAAATACATTACATTATTTATGAAATCAAATGTTTAGAAATATTGGTTTCAAATATTTTTTTATTTAATTATATCCCAAAAAAAGAAAATTATCTTACAATCGAATTGAAAACATCTTAAATTCTTGAACTCGAAATTGTACTGTGTTCTTTGTTTTAATTGTGTAGCGAACTGTAAGCAAGCAATACGAGCGAACTGTGAGCAAAACTCCAGCAAAGATGTATGGCTCTTCAGAATGTAAAAAAATCAATCCTCTCTTCCATAAAACAAAAAGTGACTGATAAGAGCTATAATACATCATGAATGATAATTATTCTTCAACGTCATCAATGGAAGAAATTAATTAGATTGAAGGAGGAACTTTTAAGTGAGATGTCAGAAAAATATGGTACCCAGAGAATATAGCTCTATACAGAATGAAACCAGATTTCGAAACCAGTAGGGTTATCGGTCTGGAAAATACCTAGTTATTATTATTTTTATTATTATTATTATTATTATTATTATTATTATTATTATTATTATTATTATTATTATTATTGCAATTGCTAATTCTGAAAGGTCTACAGGCTGAAACGTTTAATGTAATTAATCAAATGTGTGATATAAAATTAATACTAGCACCGTTTGGAATATGCATAGGATTCACCACGCCTTATTCTTATTAAAAAGAAACTATAAAATTAAACATCTTTGTCTCAACACACTTAAAACTTCATAAAAAAGAATCCAAAGTCTAAGAACAACGAATCACGTAAAAATTAATATACTATTATGTCAATCATGAAGTCGTGTTACGTAATTTGATTTTATGCTATGTCAAATTACTTCGGATTTGATTAATTCGAACTCTCATTGCATTACCAACCAACGGTGACCTTGAACGCTTTTTATAATTTCTCCTCGACATAATAAACGATGAGTACAATGGATAATTGAAATTATTTATCATTGTTCATCTAACAATGACATATGAGCTGTGTATTGGAGTCCTACATTTCACACCATATGACACCACTGTAAATGTTGATCAAATGAATGATTGTGTGGCGTGTCACATTATTATAACACATTGGTTTTGGTCCTTGTAATTTGTACAGTTATTAATAGCCCTGCATACGTACAACGCGCATTTGCGAATGTTAATATGAATCAAATGGATCAATGTCTTTTTTCATAGACAAAAAAACTAATTTTTCCAATAATTTTATATCATAAATCCGTGGATTATAAAATCATATTATCACAACCTCTTCCAGAAGGACACTTTTTTAGGTCACTTTTTATGAGAACCATGACAGCATTGTGTGTATATGTAAAACGTCATAAGCACATTTGTGTGTTACAAAAACCACTTTTCCTGGCAATTATCTTTGTTGTTACTTCTAAAAATGTTAGATCTATAATCATTACTTGTTGATAACATTATTTTCTTTTGTAATTTATTGAATTTTCTTTATTGTATTTAATACTGAGATTAACTTATCTTTCGAATTAAACAATACATACCAAAGTGATTTGCTGAATTTCAGGGTGAAAATATAAAACACCACAGAACTCACATTTTATTGATAAAGAATCACCTGTAAACTTTTTATTTGATCCTTTTTGTTAGTACAAATTAGTTTGAATTATTTATTTTGGCTTCCCGTAACTTATCTTTTTTATCGCATAGGGATACTAGACAAAACTACATTGATTTGAAGTATTTAAAAGTGATCACTTCCATAAAACGTGTAACTGTCGCTCCCACGTTGCACACGCAAACATATTGCAGGCTAAAGAAAATATATATCGAATGACGCTATTGGGTATTGCGTAATACTAAATGGCACCCTCATTAATCAGAGT
Source organism: Teleogryllus occipitalis (assembly GCA_011170035.1). Taxonomy (NCBI): domain Eukaryota; kingdom Metazoa; phylum Arthropoda; class Insecta; order Orthoptera; family Gryllidae; genus Teleogryllus; species Teleogryllus occipitalis. Next base: position 37,412 of record BLKR01001843.1, on the reverse strand, counting down.
TTGCTTTTTGAAAAAATGCTCATAACTATTGCACATTGCATTCTAATTTAAGTTCTATGAGTTTTTTTAAGGTTCTTAGTGTGTAAATTGATACACTGCGGCTACCATTTGGTAAGACATGAAATTTTATGCGCTATGTATGGTACCATCAACATTACTTTACAACATATTGCGTACGTTACTTTATAATAAATTACGTGTGTAACTTTACAACACATTACCAGATTACATTAAACAATTAAAAATCCATACACAAATTTCAGTTCAAAGTAAAATTTTTTCAGCTGCATAACTGTTTCTACCATTACTTCTATACAATTAGAGAATATACTGAACATCAAAAAGAAAAATAATATTTATTTTAACAATGTTATATAATGCATTAGTTTACATTTGTATTAAATAATTTTTAAAATACTTAGTATACCTGTAACAAGTAATTTACTTCAGCTTTTGGGTCAATAACCTCCACATCGATCAGGTTTTGTCCTATTTCCCTGATCCATAGAGCAAATGCTGAGATGGCCCCTTGTTTTGATTTTCGACATAAATATTGCATCACTATGCGCACGTTTAGTTCAGCTCTCCTTTTGCCTTAGTAATATGAGTAGAGCCGGGGACATAGAACACTATTTTATAAATACTAATAACTTAATTCTGTAGTTCGTTTACCGATTAATTACCGAACAATTTTCATTGACTCAGGAGTGAAAATTTCTATTTTCAAATGTTACTTACCTTGCTTTGTTGGAACTTTTATTTATCATTTAAGGTTAAAATATGGGGAGGGTATCCTAAAACTCAAGAAACCGTGCGCAGATTGACTTCTATCCCGTGCGCCACATGCAATTTCTACTGTTTGCTGATCAAATTCATAAATCAATCGGTAGTGAAGCTTCTCTGGAACTGAATTTTACAAATAAAAACTGATGTACATAATCTAGAATCTCCATCGATACATTCAAAAAGGGCAGTTCTATCTATCGAACCTTCACTTTTCCAGTGGTTCCAGAACCCAGCAACAATGTGTTTGAGACGGTATTAAGCAACAAAGAATAGACGATGCAAATAAGCGAGAAGTTATTTACAATTTGCCTGTGTAGTCGATAACAAGAATTGGACTCCATTTCTGAAATAGTAAATAAGATCTCTAAAATGGCAAAAGTTCCTCCAATATTTGAACACTATATTCCAACAATATTTTCCCAGATATAGGTACATAATATAAATTAATTATATTATAATTAATAAAAATGTAAGTTTGATTCTTACTCAGAAATACGATGAGTTAGATTCTGATCAATCTAGTTCTCGTTTCTATTTCTGAAAATATGAATAAGATAAAGTTGGAAATCATAAATAGGGATCGTATTTTCATGATTTTGCATATTTTTGTCCGTTACTTCAGGGCGTAGCTAAATAAAATTTCTTGACAGTTGATTAGTATTTGATGGTATGTAGACAAGCATATTTGTGCACATTTGTTCGATTTTTTCTGTTGGGCACATTCGTGTAGTTATGGGGGCATATTTTGCATATTTCGTTGAAATAGAAACTTATCTCTAAAACGTTTCTTTTCATTAAATCTACTACTTTTATGTGAGTGTTTACTGATTAGAATGAGTTTGTCATAATTTGTGTTTTTTTTCTTTTCTATAGATGATAAAATACGGCAAATATACGACATTTCTTGATATATTTTTTTAAAGTACAGAATAAATGCAACAAGACATAGAATGTACTTAAGTATGGTGAATATTTACTTTAATAATTTATTTCGTGAAGTAAGGTAGATTGTATTATGTTCACACAGAAATATATCTTTAATTCCAAGCATACTTCTCCTTAATTTTTATTAGGAAAGATTTATACATAAAATGAAATATTGTTAATTTTTATTGCATATTAAAGTGAATATTTGGGAATTTTTAAGCCATAAATGCATATTTGTAATAGCATATTTCAAGTTTTTAGGGCATAAAATCCTCTCCCTAGTTATAATGGAATGAACCTTAAATATACATATCCACATTTTCCCAAAATAGCGGAATAATATAGTTCAATACGCTTGTTGCCTGCAATTGTAAACTTTTAAAAAGTTAAACACTAATATCATTCCAAAGGTTCATTTCGGTTTTAGACCATTCAATAAGTTACCAAATTCTAATGTTTTGCACAGCAGATGGCTTTCATTTTCACAAAAATCAAACAATGGCAATCTTTCAAGACAGGACTACTTTACAAATTACAACACCTCCGTATTCCAGATTATATGAAAGAAAAAAAGAAAAAATCCTCTCCGATCAAACATTTACGTTTGAAGACAGCTCTTTTAACTTCTCGAAAGTGTTTCACAAGAATGTATTGAAAATGTTCCATTCTCTCCCTGGTTTCTTTCTATTTCTCCTAATTTATATTAATATAGACTTGTTCAGATTTTTGACTTCATTAAAATTCTTATTGAACACGATACACAATGTTAAGAATGGGCATGACAATTCATCACTCATGAATTCTCGGATGATGGAATCTTTATTTGGAGAATTCAGAATCAATGGAGGCTTATCTTAATTATTACTAAAATAATATCACCGAAAAATCTTGCTAATTTCTGTAGTGCATTAACGCCTTAAGCTGTTTCTTGCTAATATACTATCTTTCTCGGGGCAACGTCACATTCGACCTATATTTTAAGCTGACATAAATACGCACATAAATATTTACTATTACTATTATACAATGAAAATAATACATCACATTCACACTATTTAACAAGCAACAACATTTCGTTCGTGCTCAGATTTCTACACATAATGAATTCGAAATTCATCTAAACGTCATTTACTAATTAATTCTACTTTAATTAATTTAACCCTTCAGTGGTCGCGTGGATTACTATTGTAATGCAGTCGTATTCATTCGCCGTTTTCAGTGAAAGTTGACAAACTTTGGGCATGGGCTCTTCAGTAGTACGTTTCGTAGAAGGCCTCAGTTTTCGAATTATAGCAAAAAATGACTGAAGTGATAACAGCCGCACTAGCGATAAGCACCGGAAATATCTTGGATTACAATAGTAATATACGCGAACACTAACGGTTCAATTTCTGACCTAAGCTGACAACACAAATATCGCAGTAGTCGATGCTCTGAATGTTTATGTACAACAGTGACGAAAGGTTGACTAAAAGGGGATTTCTAAAGGATCTTGCTGTGTCCTTTATGAAACCAGAAATGAAAAAGAAGATCGAGAGAAAATCTGTACCGACAGCAATAAAAATACGCGGGAGACTTCTACTGGGAATCCTAGAAGGGGCCGTGGGTTCTGCGGAGTCACCAAAGGGCAACGTCGGATGTTGTTATCTCTGTGGACGTCAACGAAACAAGAGCACTCGACCATACTGGGGAAATTGTGTCCTGTGGGTGTGCCACGTTCAGAAAATCTGAGAGATATTTATCTGAGGTTGACATTAAAACATATTCAGGATACAGGCTCCAGATGTTTAAACAATTTTGTCAAACTGTTTCATTTAGTAATCGTAATGCAAACTATAACAAATGCAGAACACATATAGAGCACAAGAATTTTCAAAAACAAATATCTATCGCATGTATTTTATTATATTTGTTTAACGGCATAATACATGCATTTTTGTGTAGCATTTCATAGAATTCGTAATAAGTGAACGTAACGATTGTAATCCATGCGACCACTCGCGTTCCAATTCTGAGCGCGACCACTGAAGGGTGGCCTTGATCCAGTCGAGATCCAATAGTGGCCTTGAACAGACTTGGAATGTCTTTATCTATAAGGTTTCACTTCCCTTTTTGAAAATTTCACAAGAAGCTTGAACGATGCATTTACTCGCATATCACAAACACGTCTTTCCTCAGTTTCACAAATAGCCTCCATTTATTGTATCACACACGAAAGTTGTATTTTTTTATTCCAATTTTCTCGCCAGAGTGAATTTTTCCAAATTTGTATTCTCTTCATCGCGACCGCCTCAATTTTTGCTACTTCAGGGAACAAAGTCCTCGTCAATAAATTCAACGTTTCAACAGAAACTGCTTTAGCGCGTTGCGTCCCCTATCCCCTTTTACGATCTTCCTGACAGACCCCTCTCCGGCGACTTTCTCCGATCTCCTTGTTGCCTCTACTAATAATGTTTTTTATCCTACCGTCCACTGTCCCGTCTTTTAGACATAGTTCGATCTCTAACACGTTTCTTTTTCACACGTTTCACATACCATCATTCTTTTGTTGACATACCACGCTTTCCCATTAGCTATAACTCAATTGTTCTTTTCGTATATATTATTTTATAGAAAAACATATTTAATTAATAATTATCTTCTCGTTTCATTAATATTTAATTCCATATATCATTGAGATTTCATGGTTTATCTCAGTAATATCAGCTGATGCTCTATTTTACATATCCTGATGATATTATTATTGATGTAGAATAATCTACAGAATGCTTTACATAAAAACATGAAATGGACGAACTCAAATAAATGGCAAATAAAAATGTTTGCATTACGTATAACTCCTATTCCTTCAAATTTAAAATACTGCAACATTCCACTAATAGCAATTCAGTTAAATATCTTGTAGCATATTTTGAAAGAAGGTTCTCATGGAAGAATACTATTCTAAAATAATTTCTTAAAATGTAAATAAATCTTTCAAAAATAACTAAATTGTACAGTTTAATGAACCCAAAGAGCACACTATACGTTGATTGTCTCTTACTACTATATAAATCTCTAATTTTACAATTGCTAACTCATGCTTGTCCAGTTTTGAAAAATGCCGTAATCAGTTCCATTTACAAAACTTCACATTTTTTCAGAATAAAGCCCCAAGAAGCATATTGAAAGCTCCCCAAACAAAGCTCCAAATAATAAATACATTACGCACTAAATACGGAATGGACTTGGGTGAACAAGATGTTAAGGGCAGCATTAACTTCAGTTGATGCCCTAAGCTGCTTCTCCCGTCTCTCCCAGGACAGTATTGCTATCATTATTTTCAACGAACTCAATAAATATAAACAACTCTCGATGGAACACAGATTCATCTAGAGATATTATTTCCCTGATTAGCTTTAATGATATCTCTCAGTAGGACCATTCAAATTTTACGAGAATTACATTTCTGTTTTTTTAAATTTATTTTCTTCCTTTTCAACATACATGTTTTTCAGGGTTGTGAATGAAACATACATAACATTTGGTTTATTTCCTGACTGTGGGTGCCCTGAATGGGTGCGTTCAATGTTTTTGAAAAATTTTTAATTACTTTTGAAAGAGAATTAAAATTACAGAGAAATATCGTTGATATGATTATTCAATGGAGGATATATTATGAGGCCAATTTCTTGCTGATTTATGGTGGTCGGAATCTGTCTTTAGAGAAGCGTGAATTTATACCTAAGTTCGGTTCTGCTGTGCGTCCAAGGTTGAATATGGAGGCGCTGGGAGATGTGGAGAGTGATGAAAAGAAATCTTCGGACAGTTTGGAAATGTGTTCTTTTATTGTGGGAATTTGCAGTTCATGGTGGATTTGACTGTTTGAAATAAACCATGAAGCTTTAATGATAATTCTTAGAAATTTATTTTGTATAGTTTGCAGAATGTTTATGTTAGATTTTGCTGCATTTCCCCATATGGGGCAAGCGTACGTCATTGTTGGTCTAATTATTGATTTGTAAATTATTATTCCGGTATCTATCTTAAGGGAAGATTTTTTGTTAATTAGTGCGTAAAGTTGGGATATTTTTGCTTGTTTTTTTGTTCCTGTTGTGTGGATGTGTGTTTTCCAGCTTAGTTTTGTGTCAAGTTGCATTCCTAGATATTTGACTGCTGTTTTACTTGGTACCCAGGAAATATTTTCGTTGTGCATAATTAACTGGGGAGGGGTAATGGGGTATCTTAGGGTGAAAATTTTTGCCTGCGTTTTATCTGGATTTATTTTAATTCTCCAATTTTTTGCCCATTCATTGAATATGTCGAGGTCGTCTTGTAAGTTATTCCTAGCTGTTGTAATCTCCCCATGCTTTGAAAATAGTACAGTGTCATCAGCGTAAAGCGCAATTTGCGAATCTAGTAGGTGTGGATAATCAGATATATATAAATTGAATAATACTGGGGACAATGGGGAACCTTGGCATTGTTAATTTTGACTTGGAACTTCCTTTGATTTAAAAAACTTTTAATAATTTTGTATAAGTAGTCTGGAGTGCCTACTTGTCTTAATTTGTAAAGAAGGCCTTGATGCCATATTTTGTCGAAGGCTTTAGTTATATCCAGAAATAATGCGATAGTGTGTTGTTTTGTATGGAATCCTTGCGCTATGTATTCGGTTAGTCGTAATATTTGATGTATTGTGGAGTGGTTAGGTCGGAAACCAAATAGTGTATCTGGGTGTGTGTTTGTTAGAAATTGTGTTAATCGTTTTAATATCAGTTTCTCTAATATTTTTGACAATGACGGGAGCAGGCTTATTGGTCTATAGTTTTCTGGATATTTTGGATTTTTTTCCTGGCTTGCGGAACATTTCTGTGTTGTTTGAACACATCGTAGTATCACGCAAAGGAAAAGATATATCCGATGTCCCTCGTACAAAATAAATTCCTAGAAAATAAAATGAAACACAAATATACTCATAGGTAGACTTATAGCCTTTTATTTTGTTATGGTTTTCATATCCGGCTAGAACTTCGTTCAAAGGTATTGGAAAATATGTAGATACTGTGAAATATATCGTTATTTGTGTACTTTGTTTTTCCAATGAATGTTAGTCTCTCGGAACTGCGAGAATTTTTATCTTACGCGCAGGCTTTTCTGCTCAACTCGATATAAGTCGGAAGATATAGGTACTCTTTTTAGTAGCAATAACTACACGCTTCAAAGTTTTCTAGAGAATGATTTCATTTCCAAAATTTAAAATCAATCATCCAAAATAGTGAAAACATTAAAATAAAATATGTGCTTGAAAGAAAATAAAACAGTGAGCGTTTAACATGTATAATTTATAGAAATCAAAGAAATCGGCGCTTTATAAAGTAAGTTTCTTCCGTTTTTTATTTATTTCATGGTTTAATGATGCATACGTACAGTGAACGATTCACGTGAGCTGGATCACATAAAATCACAGTCTGGAGGAGTCTGTTATATCATACAAAATTAATGTTACAATGTCGCAGCGTATATTGTTGACCCTGGATGGCAGAGATTCTAAATAAAGTTTTCGAATGTTGGCAACCAGAAATTAAAACAAACAATACTTTAACTCACATAATAGGAATGTTGTGGTTGTTGTTCTATAGTCATGTGAATTCCTACAACATTTGTCTTATGTTAGTTCAGCCACTAATCAGTTTCGTTTACAGTGTATTCAATGAGCATATTGTATTAAATATAAAATAAACTTTGCTAGAAATTTCAAATTTTTAGATATCATTTGAATTACATATTATTAGAACTGTTCTGGAACAGTTAATCAGAAATTAATCTGTTTAAACGAAATGAGTTCCAAGTGAAACTTTTCGGCAATTCCTACGGATCTCTAACATATTTTGAATTTATTTTGCCTCGGCGATTTTTTCACCGGTACTTCCAAACTGTCATTGAGAGTTTAAAGATTGTTTATCTTAGTATATTTTTGTTCATCAATAATAAAAGCAAAATGTGCTCATACCAGTTTGGCAATGCACCAAATACTAGAGAATACTACATACTTGGGAATTGTTCACGTACCTGATGGAATTCATTGCAGGTAATCTGTACAGCATTGCTCTCTCGTCTTATATACTCTTTTATATGAGATCTTCATAACATATTCAATTATTGAAAAGTTTAATACTAATGCAAAAGGGTCCCTAGATTTTTCTTTTCTATTTTTTGCCTTAAGAATTATACATCTCCAATCCAAAAAGGGACATGAATGTTCAGATTTCTGTAAGTCGCCCACATGATGTTTGGAACTCTCCAAAGCAGCCCGAATGATGTTTTGGACTACGTGAAGCCCATCATATGATGTTGGGGACTGCGAAGCCGACCGCATGATGTTGGGGACTGCGAAGCCGATGGCATGATGTTGGGGACTCTGTCAAGCCGACCGCATGATGTTGGGGACTGCGAATCCGACCACATGATGTTGGGGACTGCGAAGCCGACCGCATGATGTTGGGACCGCGAAGCCGACCGCATGATGTTGGGGACCGCGAAGTCGATCGCATGATGTTGGGGTCTGCGAAGCCGATCGCATGATGTTGGGGACTACGAAGCCGACCGCATGATGTTGGGGACTCTGCGAAGCCGACCAAATGATGTTGGGGACTCTGCGAAGCCGATCGCATGATGTTGGGGACTGCGAAGCCGATCGCATGATGTTGGGGACTGCGAAGCCGATCGCATGATGTTGGGGACTGCGAAGCCGATCGCATGATGTTGAGGACTACGAAGCCGACCGCATGATGTTGGGGACTCTGCGAAGCCGACCGCATGATGTTGGGGACTCTGCGAAGGCGCTCAGCATGATGTTTGCAACTGTGATATGCGGCATAATCTGATAATTACCTGGTGCAATGAGACACATTAGTAACACATATTCAATAGGAAGAATCGAATACGAAAATTGTTTGAAGTGATTGTTTGAAGCTGAGTGAGTAAATGTGTATGTAATATGTTTAAACAATGAAATAACTTTTTACATTGCATTCGTCCTTGTAATTGAAATCATTATCTTAAGTACATTACTGTATCTGACAAGCTTGGCGGACATCCTATTGCAGATCGCAAGAATTTTTTATGTTATCTGCGAACACTTTTAGCAGTCTCTCTGTGTGTGAGCATTGAATATTCCTTGCAAATAGTTCAACTCTGTAAATATACAAGTAAGATCACTAGTTAAAATAATTATTCACTTACATACGAGTACAACTGCATAGAATCGAGCTCTCAATTTTCCACATCCCGTCATATCTTAACTCAAAGTCAGAAAATGTAACATATTCTAGATTTGATAGAAGCGAAGTTATTGTTCTACTCACGTTATGGCTATGGTTAAAAAAAACATAGCTTTGGACAATTAATCGTCACCAATGAAAACTATTAACAACTGACTAGTAGTTTCGTACATAACTGTCAGAGTCTGCAAGTCCCCCCACAATTCATAGCCTAAGCCTACCGCAAGTAGCTGCCCACGCAGGCCCCACTCTCAGCCGCCAAAAGTCCGTCAGCTGCCGTGACCTCGCGCTTGTTGTTTGGTGGCTGCTGCTAAAAGCCCTCCGGCGCTGTTGATCCATTAGTCTGGCGGACTAGGCGGTGACGGCGGCGGAGGTGGAGGCGGTGGCGGTGGCGGTGGCGGTGGCGGTGGCGGTGGCGGTGGCGGTGGCGGTGGCGGTGGCGGTGGCGGTGGCGGTGGCGGCGGCGGCGGTGGCGGAGCGATGGCAGTGGCGGCGGTGGCATTGGCGGCGGCGGAGTGGCGGAGTGGCGGAGGTGGCGGAGGCGGTGGCGGCGGTGGCGGCGGTGGCGGCGGTGGCGGCGGTGGTGGAGGTGGCGGTGGCGGAGGTGGCGGGGTGGCGGAGGTGGCGGAGGTGGCGGAGGTGGCGGCGGCGGCGCGGCGGCGGAGGTGGCGGAGGTGGCGGAGGTGGCGAAGTGGCGGAGGCGGTGGCGGCGGTGGCGGCGGTGGCGGCGGTGGCGGCGGTGGCGGCGGTGGCGGTGGCGGAGGTGGTGGAGGTGGCGGAGGTGGCGGAGGTGGCGGAGGTGGCGGCGGCGGAGGTGGCGGAGGCGGTGGCGGCGGTGGCGGCGGTGGCGGCGGTGGCGGCGGTGGCGGCGGCGGCGGCGGTGGCGGCGGTGGCGGCGGTGGCGGCGGTGGCGGAGGTGGCGGAGGTGGTGGAGGTGGCGGAGGTGGCGGAGGTGGCGGAGGTGGCGGCGGCGGCGGAGGTGGCGGAGGTGGCGGAGGTGGCGGTGGGAGGCGGTGGCGGCGGTGGCGGCGGTGGCGGCGGTGGCGGCGGTGGCGGAGTGGCGGAGGTGGTGGAGGTGGCGGAGGTGGCGGAGGTGGCGGAGGTGGCGGAGGTGGCGGAGGTGGCGGAGGTGGCGGCGGCGGCGGCGGCGGAGGTGGCGGCGGCGGAGGTGGCGGAGGTGGCGGAGGTGGCGGAGGTGGCGGAGGTGGCGGAGGTGGCGGAGTGGCGGAGGTGGCGGTGGTGGCGGAGGCGGCGGCGGCGGCGGCGGCGGAGGCGGCGGTGGCGGCGGCGGCGGCGGTGGCGGAGGTGGCGGAGGTGGCGGAGGTGGCGGAGGTGGCGGAGGTGGCGGAGGTGGCGGAGGTGGCGGTGGTGGCGGAGGCGGCAGCGGCGGCGGCGGCGGAGGCGGCGGTGGCGGCGGCGGCGGTGGCGGCGGCGGCAGCAGCAGCGAGAATGTAGAGAAGGTGAACGCCGCAGAGGGGAAGATGGCGGCGGTGGCTGTGATGGAAACGTGAACTGTAGAGGCGGCGAGAGCACGGGTGATGATAACAGCAGCGAGAGACGTGCGAATGATAGAGGCTTATGTACCGCACTTCGTGTACTGGGAGATCGATCGATCGATCGATCGAAGGTTGAATTCCTGATCGGGGGGAAGGTTTTTGACAAGGTTGGTTTTTAGTTAGATGACACAGCATTAGAGAACTCTAGAGAAGGTATGCTCGTATGGGTCCTTTCCCAGGTTTACTCTCATGAATGAATGCTGAGGCAGTAACTCGGACACGGTAAACAGGGACTACGGGTCGTGCGCTATCATATCTTCTGTGTCCTCCATCATAATTACTGGTCATACAATGTATACAGTCCATACCCCAATCGATATTAGTGCACACACATGCACATCGTTAAATTTAACAACAGTCGATTCGGAAAACTTAGGTTCGAAATTTTGGAGGCGAAGCATTACTGTAAGGGATGTGTAGACGGTACAAACATTTCGACCGGAATGAAACTGGGCATCTAATATATATATATATATATATATATATATATATATATATATATATATAATTGTTTAATAGGTCTATCGTACCGTCATGTACTACCGAGAAGGTTAAAGTGACCGCGCGGTAGCGATCTAGAACGGTGGGGGTGCAACGAATTCCGCTTGGGCATGTACGAGTTGCCTCCACCCATCACGCATAACCTTTTTAATCTCATTCTACCTTTCTGGTCTACTCGGGTAGCGTAGAAGCATGGTGTTTGAAAGGGTCAAAGGTCCTCGTGTTTTTCGTCACCACTCGATTATTAGAACACTTAGAACACCCCTAGAGCAAAAATATGTTTTAACAAAAATATGTTAAATTTAGAATGTGAATTAAGATTTGTCAGAAAATATTTTGAATTATTTGTATTATAATACGTAATGAAGCATAAATACGTACATTATATAATGTAATCACCACGTATTTTGTTATAAAGTGAGGTAGGAACCGATGGAAAATGCATGTTGCTCCCAAATCACAGGGTCATCAATTCGACCATCGAAGTACGAGTTCTAATGGTCACTATTGTGTTATTATGTGTGAGGGCCCTGCCTAAGCACTATCCAAATTTGTCTCCACCACAAACGTCCCGTTCCCCGCGATATGTCGCTCTCTGCTCGCGAGCGGTGGCGAGCCCTCGGAGTCAGTTGAGCAGACCTGCTCCAACGAACAAGTATCAACACGTAAGGTCGACTTCACACCCAGCCACCTCGTCCAACGACAGTGGTGCCCGTTGAGGCCACTGAACATGGGACGGGGTGGAATCACATCGCCGTGAATCACACGATGAGTGGTGAGCGGTGAGCGGTGAGCGGTGAGCGGTGAGCGGTGAGCGGTGAGCGGTGAGCAGCCGCCACTCCACCCAAAGCAGTCATCGTGTAAATAGCTAAACCGAACGGGCGCGTTCGAATGGTCTAGTACTATTTACAACTGTGCTCTGCTGGCGGAGGCACGAAAGCGCGTCTATGCTGCTGTTGGCGGCAGTACAAAATTATAGCAGAACAAGTTCGTAATCGCCCTTCCAATGCGCACGAGCGAGGAAGGGTGCTTTCCATCATCAACCGCTTTTTCTCCTGAAAATATCGCTCTCTCATTCGCAGTGCGAGCCAACCCGGTGGCGGGGAGGGGATCTGAATGCACAGACATGCTGTTGTTAAAATATTCTCCGGTTGTACCTGGCCCAACACGCTGTATAAGTGTCAGCTTAAACCAGACATATTAAAACAATTTCAGCTGTTTATGCACAAATACTGACTATTAATACATTAAGGTTCAGTAAAAGAAACATATATGAAGCATTCCCCCTGGTCCCCAGACCTATCCCTTTCGTCTTTGAGTACTGTGCAATGTGAGGTGTCTTAGCGTAGGCCTAATTTCAAGTGAAGTTCACAGGCGTAATATTGTGCTTATTTGTTTCCAAGACAACCGTTCGGAGGTAATGTGGCATCAGCATCAAGATCCTATATTAACATTCCGATCTCAGTCCCATTGAATTAGTTTGGGGTGGCATTAAAAATCTTCTAAGAAACATCAGTACCCCTCAGCGAGTTAAAGAAAATGTGTGCTGAACATTATTTTCTGAATATTTCCCATATCAATGGAAGAACTGTTGTAAACACGTGAAGAAAATCGATTGATTGAGTGTTAGTGATTCCGGGCGCGTCTACTACCGAGATCATTAGGCACGTACGTGTAGTGCATTTTTTTATCGGGAGGTGGCGGTGGTCTTCCCCCATTGGATAGCAAGATCCGGCGGCGACCTACCGTCGATCAGAGGAGTTATTTACAACCAAGTATCTCCCACCAGCGGGGCACTGCCCCAACCGGGACAAGTTCTAAGTTCCCGACCCGTCTTCCGGCATTTGTGGTGGTGTAGTGCATGTTAAGGTAAGTGTGTGTGTAAGGGGTGAGGATAGGACAAAGAAGAGGAAGGAAAGATCGCGCGCGGGCCGTGGCCTGTTTCTTAGCGTACTGCTCCGGCATTCACCTGGTGTTGATCACAGAAATCACGGAAAACTACCAATCAGAACAGCCGTCCGCTAGAATTCTCCACCAGACAGCGACTGAATTCTATCGAGCTGAGAGTCGAAAATCCTGCCACCGCCGGGACTCGAACCTAGGACCTCCCGGTCAGAGGCACTGCAGTTACATCAGTTGATGCACTGAGCCACCGCTCCCCGTGTGAAGAAAAGCGAAGAATATATGAAAACAGACATGATCATTGACGAAGAAATGAACAAAATTATTGTTTCTTTACGGAACTATTCCTTTGAGAATGAAAGGGACAGCGAAGGCTGCAGTGACATTGATGACTAATAGCCCTCCTTGCAGGGGGAGGGCGGCGAATCGTGGGCACGTTAGGCCAAGAAATCTGCCACAATTGCAGCGGTGGGGAAAGCCCGCGAAAATAAGCTCTTCCTAAAAGGGAGATTACAAACTTGTGCTACTGTAATCGTGACTGCATCGCTGGTGGAAATACTTCCTTGTAACAAATGTTTTGCCAGCAGGAGCGTCACTTGGAAGCACTTCTAAGTGCCTAAATGTGAAGGGACTATGAGCTGCCTTCCGCCTGATCTTTCCTACTCAGTAGTTCGTTATTGTCGAGTTCATACTATTGACCGACTGAGCGACCCTCGAAAGCAAGACCGTGACAGAGCTAGGGTGTAACAAAGAGTGCACGCAAAGGGAGAAGTAGGGTGTAGTTTCGGGCATTCGTAGAGGAAGATATTTTTGACTCTGGAGAGTCAGTGGCTGCAAAAATGTACGAAGTACAAAGGAAGACGAAAGTAATAAAAAATTGTAGAAATGGAGAGAGAAACGCATTCGAGGGATATCGCTCGCCATGGCGAGGAATCGTCAGTTATAGTTGTTCAAAGATAGCAGTTGTTTTTTTTTGTCTGCGATGCAAGGGAGAAGCCACCAGTGAGATTTGATAGCATGCATGGCTCAAAGAAGTCTCAGGTAATTTTATTCAATTTATTCAAAATAATTACCATATGAATCTCAACACATCCACACTAGAAATCAATAATCAGGAACTGATAATATTAATATTATCCAACATTTTTTATTTCAAGGTAAAATTTAAAAAATTCAACAATATTTAAAGGGAGTCCGAACTATTCGTAAAATGTTCCTCTCCTAAAATACTGCCTGGATCCGCCCCAGATCCCAAGGCAGCAATGGCTTTGAAAATTTCACGAGAGATGCCAAAAATATTTCTCACGATTTGCATAAAATAAACTATGTGTTAAAAATGATGTTCAACAAGATGAATTCTAAAAATAATGGAGAACCAAAAGTACATTAGTTTCACCACAGGAATCAAGAAAGATACATATAACAGTTTCGATTGCAACACTTTATTCCCATTACCTTTTTCCGTTATCTGTTTCAAAATCTTTAACTTTCACGAAGTAAACGAAGAGATTTTGCAACATTTGCGTTGACTGCAAATTGTTGTTTAGAAGAATGGAAAATGATGTGACTAAAGAAACAGGCATGGGCCCTGGAAATAATATTCGCTAATAAGACACACCAGAAATAAGAAATAGCATCTCAAATACAATGTGGAATTTATACGCTATTTGACGCTTGTCAGCAGTGGCGGGAAAATAACACGATATCATCCTGGTCAGTTTTGAAATTGTTAATTTTCTGTATTTTAGAAAAATTTTCCTTACTCTGACAAAGAGTGCCAGTCTTTGACAAAAATTAACCAATTCTGACTTGAAAATAAAAGATCTATATTAAAATTTATTCACAATATGCGAAGACGCAGTCGAAGAACGCATGTGAGAAATAAAGGAGGGCACCTAATCATTTAAAAGTATATTTACCTACAATATACCATCGATGTTTTAATCATGAGCTGAAAATTATCATAATGGATATTGAAATTTGGACTTCAATTACAATAAAAGATTCCTATAATAAATTATGTTAACAAACTGAATACGAATTATTGGCAAAGTGTAATCACATTAGATAACTGACAACTTTTATTGGAAAGCAAAATTATTAATGTTAATGAGCATCGAAATATATTAAATGTAAATTCAACACATCCCTCTACCTTAAATGCCAATGCAACTTTTTACAAATTAGCTACACTAATGCAGTAGGTGGTGGTGCACGAAATAAAATGAAATACATTTAATTTTGTTGTGTGTTCCTGTGCATGAATGATTTAACATTTCTCAAAATTTATGTGTGTCAGTAATGAAATGACTTTTCATTTAATATTCACTTGGATTGTAGATTTGAGCGCCATGCCGCACTAAAATACAAAGAAGAGGGGAGAACAATCAATGGACAGTCGGTAGTATATGGAAAGTCTGGGTGAAAGTGAGAATGAGATGATTGTTTCTGGACGCAACAGCTCCTCAACTTATTCGTCGTAAACGTGGTGCACTTTATATTACGGGAGTTCACTTGGTTCTTCCTGCTCTGTATCAGAATAACCAGTACTGATCTGCAGTCCGCTTGTAAGGTTTTCCTAACGAGGTATCTCCCCCAGCCCGAGTAAGCGGGCTGGCATTTGTAGTCGCGTAGTGCATATAAGTGCATTTACGAAGAGGAGAAGAAAAGAGTGAGGAAAGGAAGATCGCACGGAATATGTGACTCGTTTATTAGAGAACTGCTCCGGCATTTGCCTAGTATTGATCACAAAATCCAAGGAAGGACACCGATCAGATCAGCCGTCGGTTAGATTTCTTCTCCAAACAGCCATTGATTTGGTCACAGCTTTGTGCTAGTCGAAGGAACGCCACCATCGGGGATTGAACTCAAGAATCTCTCGTACAAAGATATTGCAGAAGATACGCTATGCTGCTGTGGACTGTATATGACTGGAAGAGGTCCCACAAAACAAGAGAAGTGTGCGAGATCAAAGCCGCCTTTCTGGTTAGACTTCATGGACCTCAGACGCTGCGACTGAACGTTTAAAGAGCTCGACAGCCTGAGACAGTTCCATGCCTCACGAGTTCAGTTCATTTTTCTGCTATCGCAATTTAGGGGTTCTAGAGCACTTTTTTCCAGTGATTTTTAAGAGACCATTGCAGTGATTTCTGGACGACAGTTTTAGAGCTTCTTGGAAGCCGGTTACACTGCTTCCTACGTGTCATTGTTGTAGTGTTTTTTATAAGTGCATTGTACTGGTTGTTGGAGCGTGTTGAAGCCCATTTTGGGAAATTTGAGGTCTCACATAATAGAAAATAAAAAAAACTGGAACTAGAAAATTCCGCGCCGTGTCCCTATCAATTGAAATATTAAATTATTTCATTTCGCATAAATTTACTCGTATAATTTGTTGCACTCCATTAATGCTCCAACGGAAAATTGCATTTCTAAAATGCAAATTAACAAAATATTCTCTGATCTAAGTGCATTAGTTCGTAAATGTCCTAATAAAATCTCGTAAACATTATTCAATATGATTTATAAATTGCTACGCATTTGTTTTTGTCAGTAATAATGAAATTCAAGATATCAAAATAAAATATACGTTGCATGCATTAATTTATACTTGTGTTTTATTTTCTGAATGTAACTACACTTTATGTGGCTTCTAGCAATTACAGTGATGAAGCAATAAAATGAAAATCTACTCCGATTTACTCAACGATAAAATTACAATATCTAACTCTGTGATGAATTGACAGTTGATTCCCTTAAAATTAAATTATTCTTTAAAGATTATCATATGAATTCATAAGGTAACATGATAAGACAGATAAAAACGTTTTACGTTAATTGCATATTATAATTTGTATTAAAATATTTCGTTTACGTTTCAGCCAGTTAATCTCGGATATTTATTATATTCTAAAACTCTGCAATAGATAGTGTAAAGTAAAAAATAACGGATCCTTCTGGCATTATTGTTAGGTCAGCCTATTGTTGACCTAACAATAATGCCAAATTCCATTGCTACAAATTATCACGCTGAGATTACAAGTGTTGTTGAATTTACGTAATTACTGCAAAAGGCAACGTAAAATTACAAAATCCCGGTCGCGCCCACAGAATTAAATGAACTGATTATATTTTGATGTGAAGTAATTAAATATTCATGTTTTTTCCTAGGACTTTTATCCAACCGGCGCGGCAGCCGGTTACCCTTTACATCCCGATGGTACGCATATTCGACCACACTCTAGACACCAATGCACATGTGGGCTCCACTTGATCAGGGGTCAGCAGATCGCGAGGCCCTCCTTGACAACACGTACATGAGAGCCAAAGGACAAACGCCATGCCCAAGACGGCAATCGACCCCACGAACCTAAGCGTTGACACGCTCTAACCACCTCGACCATCCAGGACGGAAAATATTCATATAATGAAATAAATTATTTCTCTTTAAATACTCCTTCTGCGATCAACACCAGGCGAATGCCGGAGAAGTACCCTAACTAACGGGCCACGGACCGCGCGCGATCTTTCCTTCGTCTTCCTTGTCCTATCCTCTCCCCTTACACACACTTACACTAACATGCACTACACTACCACACATTCCGGGACACCGGTCGGGAGCTTAGAGCTTGTCCCGACTGGGGCGGTGCCCCGCTGGTGGGAGAGTCCTGGTTAGGAGGAAACCCCACTAGCCGCTAGTAGGTCGGCGCCGGATCTCGCCATCCAGCGGGGGAAGATCACCGCCATCTCCCGAGAAAAAAGCATGCACTACACTAACGGGACTACTGACCAAAGCAGTTGACGCGCCCGGAAACACGAAAAAATCAATCAATCAATATTCATCGCAGTTTTCCATTCTGTTTCAAACCACCTCCCCCGCCCCCACCGCGAGACACAAAGCGGGATCGCCCCGGCGCCGTCATTGGCTTGCAGCGCGGGGTCGCGAGCGGTGCGGCCGGCGCTTCGCATTTGATGTCTCTGCCCCCCCTCCCACTGTCAACACGCGCGCTAACCGGGTCGCGCGCTCGCACGAGCGACGAGTGACAGGAGCCGGCCGTGTGTGACTCGGCGCTGCCCCGGGGCGCGCTCTGGCGGAAGCCAAACACACGACGGTCTCTCCCGCTCGGCTCGTTCGCCCGCCCGGCCGCGGTGTTCGTTCGCCCCCACCCCCCCACCCCATGCGAAAGGACAGCGCTGGGCAGACTGCGAGTCGCCGGATTCTCAAAAGAAAAGTGAAATTTTCACCTTTTATTTAACGTTTATTGCTGTGGTTTTCCTCGCTTTTCTTCGCTCGTTCTAGCCACTCTGGAATTATTCATCACATATCCTCTTCGCACTGTTGCAGAGTGCGCTAACGGACTCTAAAGCCTGTTACATGGCGTCCGCTCTTGTTACGCAACCTTAACCCGGCAGTGCACGCAGGTGGTCTGAGAGACCCGAGAAGCCTTTACTCTAGTATTGTGATTACAGTTTGGCCGCCCGTGACCACTGCTTCCAAGTACCTTTTCCTTCCACAGATATGAATCACACTTCTTTTGAGAAAGTGATCATTGTTATCTATTCTAGGGACGAGACATTCCAAAACGTTGCACCGGGAGCGGTGTAACAGTGCATCAACTGATGTCACTGCAGTGCCTCTGACCGGGAAGTCAGAGTTCGAGTTCCGATGAGCGGCAGGATTTTCGACTCTAGCTTCTCAGCTAGGTCGAATTCAGTCGCTGTCTGGAGGAGAATTCTTGCGGCCGGCTGCTCTGATCAGTAGTTTTCCGTGGTTTCTCCGAGCAACACTAAGTGAATACCGGAGCAGTACCCTAACAAAGGGGCCAGGGATCGCGCGCGATCTTTCCTACTTCTTCCTTTTCCTATCCTCTCCCCGTACACACACACACACACACACACACACACACACACACTAACATGCTGCTCTGCATTACCTCACATGCCGGGAGACCGGTTGGGAGCTTAGAGCTTGTCCTGGCTGGGGCAGTGCCCCGCTGGTGGGAGATACCTGGATGGGGAAAACCCCGCTAGTCGACGGTAGGTCAGCGCCGGATCTCACCACCCAGTGACGGAAGATCACCGCCATCGCCCGATGAAAAACACGCACTACACTTATGGGACTAATGACCTTAGTAGTAGACGCGCTCGGAATCTCAATCTATCCAAAACGTTGCATGGGTCTCAGACCACCTGCATGCCCTCGTGCAACGGTTTTCGTCCAGTACTTTACTTACTTAACCAAATATTAGTGCGAAATATGCAGAACGTTTATTTGTTTGGAGCATTCACTAACAGTGTGTAAATCATGCAATGAAGGAAAGTTGTCAGATATGTAAAATTTACCAAATACAATGAAAATAGTATTTCAGCCTATTTTATTTTTGCATTAAAAATGCACTAAATAAATACAGTAATTAATTATTTAAAAATATATCTCATTATTGAAAATAATATCCATCATTTGTCTAGTCTCCTTCTCCTTTCCTTTCTAGTCTCCTCCAAAGATCGAAATTATGAGGGGACATTGAATTGCATGTGTGTCAGTGCATGCAACTGGTCTCACAGACCCATCTACTTGCTTTTACTTAAGTAAAAGCAAGTAGAAGGGTCTGTGAGACCAGTTGCATGCACTGACGTTGCAGAAAGAGTCACGTGTGCTGCCGGGTTAACGACTCTTAGCGGCGCTTCACGTTATTTCCCCGAAGTTCCACGTACGTCCTGATTCTTCACAAGAAAGGCGATTTTTTTTGTTTTTTTTTTTTTGTTCATTCGGCGATTTTCGTCGACTCGCTCCGTTTCGTTTATCGACCACTCCGTCCTTATTCATTACATTTCTCTGCGCCATGTCGCGGCGCTATCAAAATCTCTATGTCACATCACGTTTCACGATATGCCACATGTTACATTCCTCCTAGTTTTGCCTCCGTCCCGCTTGTTCGCCCGCCCGCTCGCCCCGCCGCGCCCCCCCCCATGCGATAGGACAGCGCTGGACAGACAGCAGGATGCAGGATTTTCAAAAGAAAGGTGACATTTTCACCATTTAATGTCGTTTATTGCGCGGTTCTCCTCGCCTCTGCTGGCTCGCTCTGGCCACTCCGCAATTATTCATTATGTCCCTCTTCGTACTAATGCAGCGTGCGCTAACGCTCCCTAAAGCCACGTGATCCCGTGTCCGTAAGTTTACATACCCTTAACCACTGTTAGCTGCGCTTCACGTCGCTCCCCGTTGTTCCACGTAATTACCGGTTCATTACAAGTAAAGTGAATTTTCCCATTTTATTTTTGAGTATTCGTCTCTGTTAGCTGGCACCGACAACTCCGTACTTATTCATTACATTTCTCTGCGTATTGTAGGCGCTCTCTCTAAAACTACGTCACACCATGTTCCACGATGTGCCACAAGTTACGTACCTCCTCTCTTCGCTTTCCTCACAATTTTTCTCCTCACCGTGTCAGACCAATTTCTCCGTGTCACACCAGGCAAAAGAAAAGCGCTGGACAGACAGAAAGTCGCATGATTCTCAAAAAAAGTTGAAAATTTCACCTTTTGTTTTCGTTTATTGCGCGGTTATCCTTTCCTCTGATTGCTCGCTCTGGTCACTCCGTATTCATCTTCCTCGTCTGTCGTAACGCATGCTAACGCTCTCTAAAACAACGTTACACCGCCTACATAATGTTACTTAATTTTACCGTTTCGTATCGTTGCTTCACGTTACTCCCCGTGGCTTCATGCACTTCCCGGTTCTTCTCAAACACGGAAAATTTTCCATTTTATTTTAGTTAATTGGGTTGTTCTCGCCGTCTCAATAATAACCACTCCCTAACTATTTATCACATTTCTCTGTGTACTGTTGCAACGCTACAATTATTATGGGAGATATAAGATGAATAATTATGGAGTGGTCAGGGCGAGTTAACAGAGGTGTTGAGAACTATGCAATAAATGAAAGTAAAAGGGAAAATTTCTTTTTTTATGCAATTTTTGAGGAACCGACAACTGCGTGGAACAAAATGAATGCTGTCAAGTGATACAATAAAAGTGTAAAGTTATGTATGATCGTTGAACGTTGTGTAATAGTGTTAGATAGCGTTGTGATGGCAGAGAAATGTGATGAATAATTACGGAGGAGTCAGGGGCAGCTAATCCTTCGGTAAGAACTCATAAAACATAGTTTGTGGCTACGCCACGTGTTAGGAGATTGAGTTTCTAAATTTAGCCAATGAATTTATCAAGTTTTTGATAATAGGGCCCTATAGTAAGAGATTTTCTGCTGACAATTCGCCGTTTTTTTCATGCAGCAATACACAACCTTCTGTCTAGTCCGAAGCAAGAAAGTCAAATGCATGTTACTCCTTTACATGCACTTTCTCACATGTTCATTGGCAAAAAGTGATATTTTTCGACCCCTCTACATCTTCTAAAAGTTTCTAACATTTACTCTGAAAGGAGATACTATCTTTATGAATCAAGTCTTTGTAGTCGAGCTAAAATACCGGAGAATCAACGTTCGTCATGACACTGCATGGTACAACACGTCCCTTCGCGATGTTACATAACTCTAGATGCATGTGCAGTGAGGTTGTTTCACGTCATTGCACGTTGCTCCAGGTGCTCAGCGGAGTTTCTTACACCACCCCACGACGTTACGTGACACTCCAGCACAGTTTCTCTAACCTCTCACCGCGACACATTTTCTCTCTCCACTACGCACCACGACAATAATTATTTGAGAGACTTTGTAACGTCGTGAGTTGTGTAAAGTGCCATGTAAAGTGGTCATGTAAAGTGTTATGTAAAGTGTAATGTAAAGTATCATGTAAAGCTTCGATGAGCACCTGGAGCAGCGATCAATGATGTGAAACCACGATGAGAGCAGCGTGACTTGACCTGATTCCACATGTAGATTTACGGAACATAGTTATGGATCGCCATGGGGAAACGTAAATTATATTTAATACGCTCTACCACACTTCACGACTTTCGTAGACATTGTACTTCTTTCAACACTCACCGATATCACTACGCCCTTTCTGATGTCTTCCCACGATCCCGAGTTTCTCAGTTTTAATCTCGATTCTCAGTTTATATTCCATTCATCATTTACACTCTGTCGTTCTTCTATTTGTATTAATTATTTTCTATCGTATCCGTCTGTCTAGTATCAGACTTCGAATCTGATGTCTTTGACTTACCATCGCAGTACAAACATTCTGCAGGTCGTCAAAACTTATCCGTCACATCCTCCACATTCGTTATTTATTTCCAATCTTTTACCTCTTCAAGTATGGATATTTTATTCATTCAAACTTCATCCCCTTTGAGAACTACTTCTCTGATACTCCCTGCCTTTTAGTAATCGGAAATGAGCATTGGCAAAAATTACACTCAATTTTTCTTATTTTCTCTTTTGCCTCCGATTTTACCTCCCCTCCGGCTCAAGACTTCCCCTCCATCCAGCAATACTCCATCTCCCTATGAGAACACATTTTCCTTTGTTTTATTTTGCTATTACGAGCTTTCGATACCAACGCATTGTTCCCTGCTCCAATATTAATTCCCCTAGCGACTTCCTAACAGAGTTGCTAAACCCAAGGGAATGCTCCAATTCAAGCAATACGTTTGGCAAACGTTTCAGACCATTGTCGACTCTATTTTCGCTGTCTATTTTGTTCGATAGAACGAGAGTACTTGAAACAATGCACTTTGTGCGCCCTGTTGCATAGATAAAGCACGTAAATAGTAATTATTCAAATAATTCATTTTTCATTCATAATACATTCAAATATATTCAAAATTCTTAGGAAAATCTTAAAATTTAATAAAATTTCTTCACATGCGACAATGGATCAAGAACCTACATATATTGAAAAACACCAAAAAACTAAATAGAACAGTAAAAATTGCGTGTCAGAGGATGAGAAAAATGAAGAAATAGGGAAAAAAAGGAATATATACCATCGAATTCAATCAGCTCGGTGACCGGCGCGGTGCCGTAGGTAGAAGTCCTGTATAAGCACACTGACATGACGCCCGCGGCAGAGTTGACCTCCAGCGCCTCGGGACCATCGGAATCGAGCGATTTGACGTAATCCCTGCAAGGCCACACGCGCAACCAATCGCCTTCCCGCGGGCGTCGCCTACGCAGCCACAGCTGGTGGCGACGCGCGTTATCGCCCTTGCCTCCAAGCGCCCGCCCGCAGCCACCTGCCATGGCGCACCCGTGCTGCCCATGACGGCCACCCTGCACCCACCTACGACAGATCCGCCTCGCTCCGCCTCGCTCCGCCTCGCTCCGCCTCGCTCCGCCTCGCTCCGCCTCGCTCCGCCTCGCTCCGCCTCGCTCCGCCTCGCTCCGCCTCGCTCCGCCTCGCTCCGCCTCGCTCCGCCTCGCTCCGCCTCGCTCCGCCTCGCTCCGCCTCGCTCCGCCTCGCTCCGCCTCGCTCCGCCTCGCTCCGCCTCGCTCCGCCTCGCTCCGCCTCGCTCCGCCTCGCTCCGCCTCGCTCCGCCTCGCTCCGCCTCGCTCCGCCTCGCTCCGCCTCGCTCCGCCTCGCTCCGCCTCGCTCCGCCTCGCTCCGCCTCGCTCCGCCTCGCTCCGCCTCGCTCCGCCTCGCTCCGCCTCGCTCCGCCTCGCTCCGCCTCGCTCCGCCTCGCTCCGCCTCGCTCCGCCTCGCTCCGCCTCGCTCCGCCTCGCTCCGCCTCGCTCCGCCTCGCTCCGCCTCGCTCCGCCTCGCTCCGCCTCGCCTCGCTCCGCCTCGCTCCGCCTCGCTCCGCCTCGCTCCGCCTCGCTCCGCCTCGCTCCGCCTCGCTCCGCCTCGCTCCGCCTCGCTCCGCCTCGCTCCGCCTCGCTCCGCCTCGCTCCGCCTCGCTCCGCCTCGCTCCGCCTCGCTCCGCCTCGCTCCGCCCCGCTCCGCCTCGCTCCGCCTCGCTCCGCCTCGCTCCGCCTCGCTCCGCCTCGCTCCGCCTCGCTCCGCCTCGCTCCGCCTCGCTCCGCCTCGCTCCGGCTCGCTCCGCCTCGCTCCGCCTCGCTCCGCCTCGCTCCGCCTCGCTCCGCCTCGCTCCGCCTCGCTCCGCCTCGCTCCCCCTCGCTCCGCCTCGCTCCGCCTCGCTCCGCCTCGCTCCGCCTCGCTCCGCCTCGCTCCGCCTCGCTCCGCCTCGCTCCGCCTCGCTCCGCCTCGCTCCGCCTCGCTCCGCCTCGCTCCGCCTCGCTCCGCCTCGCTCCGCCTCGCTCCGCCTCGCTCCGCCTCGCTCCACTTCACGCCCGTTTATGTCGGCCCATTCTCCACTACCTCTTTTCTCCCTCGTCGATTCCCCTCAGATGCTACACGCACATGCACTGACCTCGGGTCGCCTCCGCCACTTGGCAAATATTTTGCAGTCGTGCAAGCGAAATGAATAGTAAACGAAACGTGGTTTGTTTTTACTCCTCTTTCAAAACGCATTACCACGCGAATTCCAGAAAGTTAAGGGCTTCTCTGAACATTTTGATAGCAGACCAATAAACCATCAAATAGCAACGAATAAAAATAGTTCAATTACTACAAGAAGAGATCAAAAATAATAAATAAACCTATCAAAAATGATTAAATTGTACTTGGATTATCTGTTTATTTTTAATTATTTCTGGTTAAACATTCCCTATTATAATCGTCAAAATACATTCACAATAAACTTACGTTGTCTGAAGGAAATTTAAACAATTTGCAACAAATCTGGACAAATTTTCAAATCATCACTTTCAACTCATACCAATAAAGTGTACGAATGAAGTGTACGTCATAGTTGCCTGAGAGTGCAAATGACACGAAAGACGAAGTTATTTTCCTGCTTTTACATCTATATATATAAAAGAAAGTCGTGTTAGTTACACTATTTATAACTCAAGAACGGCTGTACCCATTTGGCTGAAAATTGGTGAGCAGGAAGCTTAGAGCCAGGAGACGGACATAGGATACTGTTTATCCCGTTCGACAGCGTTCCTGTGTGAGAACGCACATTTTTGCATGTTTTCGCACGTTTTCGTGTGATTTCGCATGTTAGCGGTCATTGTTGCCAGTTGTAACCCATTGTTGTAACGCCGCACTGATAACAGAAAGCGATAATGATAGCCGCCTTTCGTTTGCCGTTATATCTGTATATAGTCGTGTTAGTTACACTATTTATAACTCAAGAACGGCTGTACCGATTTGGTAAGCAGGAAGCTTAGAGCCAGGAGACGGACATAGGATACTGTTTATCCCGTTCGACAGCGTTCCTGTGCGAGAACGCACGTTTTTGCACGTACGCAGTGCAACAAGGATAGTACAGTTTCTCACAGTGAGTGCAACGCGAGAAAAAGATGGGACCGGCTGTTAAGGCGGAACAGAGTTCGCCGGGTCAGCTAGTTAATAATAAAAATAACCACTTTTAAGAAGAATTTAAAATAACTTTAAAATAACAGTCGTTCCGATCGCAAAAGATGATTTGAATGTATTACTTTCTAGGTCCAGAAATCTAATTCTTAATGAAATGCTTTTGGTTATTCGTACAAAACTGGACCTTGCCATTTTGATCACTGAATGCTTGTGCTTGTTTTCTATATTATAAAAATTCATTGCATGGTGAATGTCAAAATTCGCAATCACACACGCATAATTTATAACAGATTAATTCGCTTTGATAATTTAATTAACAACCGAATTGCAAGTTAAGTCCGCCAGGTGTTGATCGGAGAAACCATGGAAAACTACCGATCAGAGCAGCCGACCGCTAGAATTCTCCTCCAGACAGCGACTGAATTCGACCTACCTGAAAAGCTAGTGTCGAAAATCCTGCCGTCGTCAGGCCTCGAACCTATGACCTCCCGATCAGAGGCACTGCATTGACATCGACTGGTGCCCTGAGTCACCTAAGCCGGTCAGTAAAATGTAACCAACTGAAGCTACGGCGGTATAAACTTCCGAAATATTTATGTCTTGAACGATATCGACTGGCAGAATGAGGTCATAAAATTGGTAATAACATTTATGCAAGTGAATGAGAGTCTTATGCAAAACTGTGATGGAAAGGCGGGAGGACGGCAATTCTCCATTAAGTTCCGCACTGAAATTCAAAATGTTTGTTGGCACTTTACGCATGAATGTTCCTTGTCACTTGCACGTGGATGACCTAGAGTTCAGTTTCTGAGTTCAGTAAAAAAATACACTAGAATAATTCTGCAATAAATTAAATATTTTGCCAAAAACAGTGTTGTTGAATTACTCTACAGGTAAAAATATAGGACATACGTATTGTGATCATTTATCACAAGGTGTGTGCAAAGGAACGACAATTTGGATAAAATACATAAAAAGAACGACAAAAATAATGGGAGACAGAGAAGAAGCAGTTGATCGAGTGATAACTAAAAATACAAAGGAATAGCGATCTAATTAATATAGAGGAAAATAGGGAATATACTGGTAAATAAAACAGTGTATGGATACGTGAGCTATGTCCGTGAGTGAAGATGTAAATTACAAAAGTATTTAGGAATCGATAAGCAAAGAGTAAATAAACTAGAGGTGCTACAGAATGGCATGCACTTTCTCGTAGCAAATTTTTCTAATTTCCTTGGTGCGGTTTGGCTTTAAAGTCTAGCTCCATTCTCTGACCAGCTGCCATCTTTCTTCGTCCAAAGTACTTTTTTTGACATTTTGTAAACTTTTTGCTTTCCTAATGAAACAACTGAAATATTACTTCAATACTATTTAAGTAGAGTAAAACCTCGTCCCAAATAAAAATTTTCATTGAAAAATTTGAAGCCGTTTTTAAGAAAATGACAATTAAGCATTACTGTAATTGCGAAATTTGAAGCTATTGAGTTTTCGAAAAAATTCATTTAAAGTTATTTAAAGCACATTCACTCACAAATACTATAATGTATATAAATAGATGGAAACGTGCATATTAAAGGTGTGAGAGATATTTTAAAAAAATACATTTGCATAATTTTTGAAATAAATAAGAGAATACACCAAAATTAACTTTACGTCATATAAAATAGGGCAATTAGCACTATTCACTAGAAAAAATTGAAGAAAATATTTGGAGCCATTTTTGAGAAAATGGCGTTTGAACGTTTTTAAAAATGCGGATTTTTTAGTTCATTTTCACAGAAAACTATTGAGTTTTCCAGAACCTTTATTTAACATTATTTAAAGCACATATACTCGTAAATATAATAATGTGAAGATATAGCCTATAATGTAAATATTACTGACGTGAAATACAAGTCAAAAAAATTATATTTTTGTAATTTTAGGAAAAAGAAAAGAATAGGGTAATATGGCGTTTATGTCATGGGATAGGGTGAATAATAATAATAATAATAATAATAATAATAATAATAATAATAATAATAATAATAATAATAAAATTGTCTTTATTTGTGGCGAGGCTCAGGCCTTAAGGCCTGCTCTTCCGCCTAACCACTTTAATTAATTTACAATTTTAAAAATTACAGTTGAGGCGTTCGGATGTAATTAATATTAACTGACTTTTAAGGATTCAGATGTAATTAATATTACCTGACGTGTGGCAGAAGAAGAAAAAAAAATCAATTTGTGACTACCAACTACATTAATTTATCAGTATGAGCCAAATGAATTTATTGCCATTTTTTGTTTATTCTTGAAATTTTGCAAAATGGAAAGACATGACGCCAGGAACATTCTTAAAAAATATATAATAAGATAGGTCCCACTTATTCCACTTACAATCAATAATTCAAAATTCGCCAGAAATGTCAGTTGTCATTACCCGACAGCCTCAACTGTGAACAATAAACAAAAACAAAAAAAGGGGGTTATTTTACATTTACGTCTGGGATGCAATACTAGGGACCATCCCGGCATACGCCTTAAGCGATTGAGTAAACCCAGAAAAAACCTCAATCAGGATGGCGGCTTAAGGCCGAAATATTGAAAGGAAGAAATATCAGGGCTGAGAGTGAAAAACAAAAGAAAAGGGGAAGAGAAGCAAATGGAGGTGGACAAGAGGAGATAAGAAAGAAATGATAATGAAAAGGATATGGGGGGATCAGAAGAGAAAATATAGTACATATAATTTTACAATTACATAACAACAGGTAGTTCTTGATGACATATACAATGCATAATCTCAATCAACAATAAGGGAAATTACCACATTAATCATTAAGTAAAGGCATTTACAAAAGGATATCTTACGGTATAAAATACAGAAAGTGTCAATAAAATAATACTGTGACTACTGATTTTCTTTGTAACAATAATAGTAATAAAATATATAAATAATAATAAAAGTGACAAACATAATTTCAGAAACATTTGTAAGCTGTAGTTCTACATAATATTTTCTTATTTTACATTTAGAAATCTATTACATTATAGTAACAAATTTGTATTTTAGATGTAGCTATATAATTTCTCTAATTTTAAACATTGTATCAGCAGTAATAGGATTAGCTTTTACTGTATCCTGAAGTAGGAAAGGAGGAAGATGGCCAGGAGGAAGGGAGTGGGAAGAAATACTTTCGAAAATATGACTTAAAAAAGAAAAACAAAACAAAAAAACAGAAAAAACAGAAAAAAAAACGATCTAGCATGGAGGATGATATGTAATAAAGGGATCATGGTCATTGTGTCAGAAAGTAATTAAGATAAAATTGCGGATATAACATGTGTAAACTACATTTCATTGTTTTTTATCCAGACACCAAGTTGAGTTTTGAATTTTCTAAAGTTGCTAATTCTCTTAAGATGTGTAGGTAGTGAGTTCCAGTTTCGAATTACTGTGACAGTGTAAGATTTACTGTATGACACAGTGTTGTGTCGAGGTACGCACAGCAATAATGCCGAAATGCCGAATACCCCTATTCAAAATTTAAAGTAAAAATTTGGAGCCGTTTTTGAGAAAATCTTGTTTTTCTATATTTTTAATTGCAAATATTGCACGCACTATTGCACAAAGACTACCAAAACTTTCAAAAAAATGTACATGTCCTTAATGAAAGAACTATTTTTGGACTACAAACTTCATTTGGGGGAAAAATCTCTATCTTCAATTTTATAGTTCTAGGAACTCGTCGAAAAACATTCACTCTCTTTCAAATTTTCGAAAATTTAGAGCTAACCGTAAAAATCGGACCTATGCCACATTTGTAGGTTATTTTACTCTATTTTTACAAGAATTTTAAAGAAAAAATTAGGAGCCATTTTTTAGAAAATTGTGAAAAGATCCAGGGGCTTTATGTAAAGTACCCACAAATCTGCAAGAATGTTTTTCGAAGTTTCAAAGTTGAACAGGGGTTTCTTCAGTTTGGAAAATATCGTATGCATAGTTTAGTTGCTAGTGTTGGTCACATACACCTGACGGACAGACGGACAGACGGACAGACGGACAGACGGACAGACGGACAGACGGACAGACGGACAGACGGACAGACGGACAGACGGACACACGGACAGACGGACAGACGGACGTTTTGAGAAAACTTTTCGCTCTTAGAGGACCCCGAAATGAGTATTTCCATTGAAATCTCGAAATAGATTTTCCGAAGCATTACATAACTTTCTGTATACTACGTATATTCCTCCGAATATACGTATGTATACGAGAATGTGCTAGAATGTCGTTGACCAATCAAAAATTAGAACATGTGTGAGAAGGGGAATAGCCTGCGCACTGGGGCGAAGGAGAGACGCATTTGGGTACGATCCCGCACATCGAAAAAAACAGATGAAACGCGCGTAAGAGACGTGCCCAGGTTGATGATGTTATGACTTAGTAGCGTTTGGACGGCAGAGGTGGGTAAATTAGTAATGAGTACGAAAAAGTTACGTGCAGAAAAGAAAAACTATAATTGTGTGTGTGTGTGAGGGAAGAAGACACCTTGGACTGGAACGGATTTCAACTAAAATGGGAACTTTGAGTGGACGTGGAACGTTGAAGAGAACACCAAAGGAAAGTTACGAAAAAGGGGACACGTCAAATTCTATAAATGTATGAAGATCAAGTTTTGTATTAAATTAATGATTTATTAATTAAGATTTAAAGAAGGTGATGGCCATGCATGCAAGAGGAGGGATTCGGGAAAATAATAGGAAGTAATAATAATAATAATAATAATAATAATAATAATAATAATAATAATAATAATAATAATAATAATAATAAGGGTTTTTTGCGAACATTCTTTAAGTTGTACTTATAAAATGCAAGTGCAGTATGTGTAATTTGTGTTCACAGCAAAATACAGATTACAATGTTTGTTTAATTTAAATTATTGTTATTCCTTGGTAGCAGTAAAGAAAATTCCCAATCCCCCCTAAGAAGGAAATGAAAATATTATACGTAAAATTTCATAACCGAGCCTCTGTACGGACGGTCTAACTCACACATAAATTTATCATGACGGATCAACCTCGATACATCCTTCGGGCTATTGGGAGCTTAAATGCATATAGAAATATCGAACGAAAATTAGGTAGAATAATCAAAAAAAGGTACCAGGAAAATACTCCTGTCAGAGTATCCACAGTTCAATAGTTCTTTACACACCAAGAATATAAAGAAGTTTCACTTTCGTAACGCGACATATATGCATTTATATAAATACGGAGGTCTTTTATTTCGAGCCTTGCTATCACGTGACATCAGCTGTGTCACAAATGGTGACGCACTGATTATGAGAATTCAGTCGATAGGTGCAGTTTGAAAATAGGCGAAATAACCCCACCAAATATTCACATTCTTGAGTCACATTCAAAACTATTTTATAGCTCTTGAATCTTTTCTTGAGTTCTTGACTACGCAACGAATCAACAGGCGTCTCTCAAAAGGATGGAGGCTGCAATGTTTTCTTACATTTTCTCCCTGTATGTGAAATTAGTAGTAGAGATTATGAATTTTCACATTTTACATCTCTTTGGATGCGTTTCTAAAGTAATAGTTCACAACCCTCTGAAAACATAATGTGGGTCAGTCGCAAAACAAAAAGGAGGACACAACGACGAAAAAAGAAGACAGAAAGAATAGAAAGGAGAAAAATAAAATATGGAAAATAATAAAAAGAAGAGTAAGAAGAAGAAGGAGAAGAAGAAGAAGAAGAAGAAGAAGAAGAAGGAGAAGAGCGAGCGAGCGCGCGCGCGCGCATCCGCTCGACTGACCGCCTTTCGTGTTTGTTTCTGTCGTCTTGCGGGGGCAGGGGCAGGGGCGGGGGCAGGGGCGGGGGCCGGGGCGGCGACGGACGTCCGCAAAGGTCGGGGTCGAGCAGCGTGACGTCAGCGACCTCAGGGCGACGCCCGGCAGAAGCTCCTCCCCGGCGCGAACCGCCAGCCGCCCCCCCCCCCCGCGCACGGCCTCCTGAATTATTCATGGCCGCCCGCCTAAGAGTCCTACTTGAAGGACCGCACAGATAGCCACTTCCATTACGATAAAGCGGCACAGAAAGAAACCTTCGAGTTCCGCGTTGCTTTTTCGTCGCACCTCCGTCTCGTCGACACTTCATGACGCGCAGGTGGCGCGTCTTGGTTCAAGGAATCCACCCTGGGTGTCGCCCGCCCTCTCAAATCGCTGTTGGATAATGTCACGTTCCCCTACCCGTCCCAGCCCTCCCATCTCCCTCTGCCATCCCATCCCCCATTGAACTCCCTCATCCACCCACCCTCGCTCTCCCATCCGCCCTCGCTCTCCCATTCGTCCTCGCCCTCCCACTCCCATCCACCCTCCCACTCCCCTTCCCCCTCACCCTCCCATCCCCCCTCACCCTCCCATCCGCCCTCACTCTCCCATCCGCCACCACCATCCCATCTGCCACCACCCTCCCATCCGCCTCCACCCTCCCATCCGCCCCCACCCTCCCATCCGCCCTCATCCTCCCATCCGCCGTCACCCTCCCATTCGTCCTCACCCTCCCACTCGCCCTCGCCCTCCCATCCCCCGTCACCGTCCCATCCGTCCTCACCCTCTCATCCGCCCTCACCCTCCCATTCGCCCTCACCTTCCTATCCGCTCTCGCCCTTCCATCCGCCCTCGCTCTCCCACCCGCCTTCACCCCACCATCGTCCCTTTTCCTCCCATCCACCCTCGCCCCCTAGTCCTCTGCGCTCGTCAATACACTGTCGCCCTATCTACAACTCTCATTCCTATTTCCTTTACTATGCAACATAAACTTTCGCGATGCCATCAATTTGTAGTGCTCTTACCCAGTGACATCTAGTCTTCCTAGTTAACCTGAAATGGCCTCCCATCATTATCATCCCTCCCTTTACCATTTTCTTCATTATTGCAAGGTTGTATTCTGTCCTGTCTGCTTAGGTGTCAAATCAACCATCTTGTCCATTGGTTATCAAATCTACACAATTTTTTTTCTTTATTATTTTTTCGACACGTTGCAATGTGTCGTTCGGCTTTTCTGCCATTTCTTCCTGCATTCCAATGTTGTTATTTTTTCTCTTCTATCGTTTCTCTGCCAATTCGCTTCTCTTCCGCTCCACCAATGTTTCATGTCACTAGATTGTTAATAATCTGGCCGTGAAGAGTTAAAGAGAAGATGTAAAAGTAGAGATAGTGATTTTGAAGTCTTGAGAGTACAAAAATACAAACAACACTCTGTGTAAATTATGAAGATAAAGTAGCACTTAGATAAGAGTACTTGAGATTACAAACAACATACATTCGGAAAAAATTGAATGACGATGCTACATTCCCCTCTGACAGTAAAATTTTGCTTGAAATGCGGGTTTTAAAATACGAGGAACTGCAATTTCATTTGCAGATAAAATACATGTGGATATAACGTAATACGACGATATTATCAGTTTCCACGAATTTCAAATTAAACTTGCGTCGACTTAAAAGTCAACAGATTACAACAAATACACTTCTATCATGGAAGGATTTCATTTCTAATCACTAAACAAATATATGAGGAAGTAAATGAAAAAAATTGTTACAAGGGGAAAAATGAAGGGCGCTTTTGAAGGAGGTTTGAATATTGCAATCCGAGACCGCTAGTTCAAGTGTCGCAATTAAAACGAGGGTTTTGTAGATCGAAGAATGGGCAGACAAGGGGAAAATGAAAATTAACGAAAACAAGTCAGATGATATTATTTTCACGTTGAGAAGATAAAAATGCTCCATCGTAAATATTAATAATAAACCAATTTTGCAGGTTGAAAGTGTGAAATATTTATAAATATAACAAGACAAACGGCTAACCTGGAAACCCCACATACTAGCCAAGAAGAAGCATCTTCAACTGCAAGTGAAAATACTATATTGGCTACTTGCATACCATTCAAAGCTATCCTTAGACAATAAATTATTGATCTACAAAAGAATAATAATCCCAATATGGACCTATAGCATTTAAATTTGAGGTACAGCAAACAGATCAAAACTCTCTATTTTGCAAAGGTTTCAATCCAAAACGCTTAGGATGATTGCTGCAGCACCATGGTAAATCTCAAACACAACGCTACATAGAGACTTAAAGTAACGACAGCCTTTCAAAGAATCAAAACAAGCAGCCCAAGCGATCTTTAACGTCTCAAAACCCACCCAAATTCTCAACCCATCAACCTCCTTGATAATAGCGAATAAACTTACCGATTACCAAGAATTACACTCTTACAACTACGTTATAGATTCTCAAATTAGTCTACATAAATGTGTGTGTGTGTGTGTGTGTGTGTGTAATTACGAAATGAATACTATATTTATCTTCTTTAATACATCACCCTGCATTCATTCAACGTATATTATTTTTATAATAAATATATGATCGGATTTCAATAGTATCGATCTATAGCGGAACAAAGAAACGAGCAATTGAATGTTAACAAGTTAGGAAATACTGCGAAATAAGAGAAGACACGCGCACGCCCACGTCTATGCACAAATACACGCGCATTTTCATACACACGCGCATGCACATGCACACACGTACGCGCTGCACGTCCACATGCATGCACATGCACATACATGCGCATACATACATGCATACGCGCAGCACGCGCGCATGCACACACGCACGTGTACGGTCTTGTTCAAATGCACGTACATGTGCAAACACACGCACCATGCACAGGCACGCACTCAAGCGCACTCTTGGTAATATTTGATGTTGTTGAATCAGGGAGGCAAAGATTTTGCTGCGAACCATTTGTATGACCTACCAGTTCGTTGAGTATAACTGATTCAGTTGGTTGTTTTCTCATTTTTTCTCTCAACGTGTATTGAAACAATACATCTTTTTACTTTGGAGGGGTAAGGGGAGGATTTAAAAGTTTCCTCTAGTCGGTTTGCCGTACATATCAACGCTGATCTAGAAGACACTAAATCATTCAGGGTAAAAGATGGCGGATTCAGAACGCAGTTAGGAGGTACGTAGTAACTTCGACAAACAGCTAAAAGAAACAACGAATAATTTTCACTGGCACACTCCCTAGAAAGCAGTTGATAGATTGTTATTAAACGAATTTAGAACGTAGTAGTGATACAAAAGTCAAAACGTACGTGTTATTTACATGATATCCGATAAATGTCCTGCATATTACAGCCTCAATAACGTTGCGTATTAATGGAAGATAATATGGAAAAGAAAGTCACTGTCTTACAAATATAATGGGCAACACGAGTCCGCGAGGTATTTTGAAATATCTATCCGCATTTTCGATTATGTATGGACAACGGATTCACTAGTTCATCTTTGCTTTAGTGTTTTCACAAACAACAGCATGTATGGCTTTTATTTTATAAGGTACAAAAGAAAAATGAAGCATGTGCTGATATTGTAATTCTAAAATTCCGTTTCTTAGAGTTTGCGTTACATCAATCGAGGACTGTACAAAAATACTTGTTAGGCCTTCTCAGTATCTATATTTTTATGTTCTTTTTAGCTATTTGTAAATGAAGGAGGTTGCAATAGACATATCGACTCCCATCAACTGAGCACTATTCTCAAACTTTGTATACTCTACTCGAACATCACAGCGTGTATTGGGAGAGAAATTTCTATTTTAATACATCTATGACTACATCATTTCAAACGTTAATGAAGCTTAAGTTTTAAATCGCTCACACAAACATATGCTACAGACGGTCGCAACGGGTATTAAACGAAATAAAACCCCGAGCGGTGTTGGCGAGCGGTAGCAATTTCAGCCGCTGACGGGAGGGGGGGACAGTTCTCTATCACAGAGGGGAGCGGACGCCGAGGGCCGGATATTAAAATCAAAAAGTTAATTAACACGACTCGATGGCGACCCTCGCTCGCCGCCACTCTGCGTGACGCCCGATGGCCGCTCTCGAACGTACTGACGCGCACGGCTCGCGCGCGCCCGCCCACGCCGGCCCCGCCCCGCCCTGCCCCGCCCTGCCCCGCCCTGCCCCGCCCCGCCCCGCCCTGCCCCGCCCCGCCCCGCCCCCCGCCCAGCCCCGCCCAGCCCCGCCCAGCCGCCAGCCCGCCCAGCCCCGCCCAGCCCCGCCCAGCCCCGCCCAGCCCCGCCCAGCCCCGCCCAGCCCCGCCCAGCCCCGCCCAGCCCCGCCCAGCCCCGCCCAGCCCCGCCCAGCCCAGCCGCCCAGCCCGCCCAGCCCTGCCCAGCCGCCCAGCCCGCCCAGCCCGCCCAGCCCCCGCCCAGCCCCGCCCAGCCCCGCCCAGCCCCGCCCAGCCCCGCCCATCCCGCCCAGCCCCGCCCAGCCCCGCCCAGCCCCGCCCAGCCCCGCCCAGCCCCGCCCAGCCCCGTCCAGCCCCGCCCAGCCCCGCCCAGCCCCGCCCAGCCCCGCCCAGCCCCGCCCAGCCCCGCCCAGCCCCGCCCAGCCCCGCCCAGCCCCGCCCAGCCCCGCCCAGCCCCGCCCAGCCCCGCCCAGCCCCGCCCAGCCCCGCCCAGCCCCGCCCAGCCCCGCCCAGCCCCGCCCGTCGCCCAGACCCCGCTCGGTCGGTCTGTTGGTTGGTTGATTAGTGATTCCGGGCGCGTCAACAGCTTAAGCCATTAGTCCCGTAAGTGTAGTATATGTTTTTTCCTCGGCGGATTAGGATAAGGAAGAGGAAGGAAAGATCGCGCGTGGTCCGTTGCCCGTTTGTTAGGGTATTGCTCTGGCATTCGCCTGGTGTTGATCGGAGAACTCGCTTGGCATCACAGTGGTCTGTCACATGCAGGGGAATGTAAGGGCCAGGTTTGGGGGCGAAGCGTCATAATCCAGTTCACGGCTTTGAACCTAGTGTTTTTTTAAACTAATACGTT
The DNA here is from genome assembly GCA_011170035.1 of Teleogryllus occipitalis. Lineage (NCBI taxonomy): Eukaryota > Metazoa > Arthropoda > Insecta > Orthoptera > Gryllidae > Teleogryllus > Teleogryllus occipitalis. The sequence goes on along the minus strand of BLKR01001843.1, from coordinate 1,237 downwards.
CCTGATTCTTTTGGAAGCGAAGTAAAGGCGGCTGTCCATGTTGTAGATGTGAGTATGTAGAAGTACCTAATGGCTAAATTATGACTTAGGTAATTTCGAAAACTTTATCACCATAGTATTAGATAATCGACACAATCCTTCTGCGAGCCTCGCCCAAAGTTCCCTTAGCAGCCGCGTGGAGTCACAGACGTCACAGTGTTTCGAAAGGTTTGAACTAATGTGACCCCATATTACTCCACGGAACGCTAATTTTTAAACCTAATGTATTACTAATTCTTTTGGAAGTGAAGTAAACCGAGGCGGTCTCATGTCGCAGATGTGAGCGAATAAAAGTATCTAATGCCTAAATTATGCCTCTGAGGTAATTGTAAGGTTTTATCACCAGAGAGTTAGTTAGTCAACACAACTCGTCCGCGACCCTCGCCCGCCGTTCCCGTTACAAACGTGTGGAGTCACAGTGGTCAAAAAGGAAAAGCCAGAGGTCAGAAATATCCCAAGGGGTGAATCGTTGCATCCATGTATGCAGCACCGATATTTTAACGACGACGTCCTCCTCCTTTTGCAAGAGAAGTTAATCCTGTTTCTCCATGTCGCAAATGTATATGTGAGCATATAAAAGCTCCATATATCTCTGAGTAATTTTTTCTAGATCTTGCATCACCTAAATATTACTTAATGGTACAGCTCGCGCGCACGATGAAAACAATTACAATTTCGTCTTCGGAGATTTTTAACGAGCGCTTTGTCTAAATACATCGACATGACAATCTCTGTTTCTCTTGCAGCGTTTTGTCAAGTCATTGAATCAGCCGGCGTTGGCTGCAAGCAATCCGCAACAGTGCAATTAAGTTTTGTTTGAACATGTCACAGCTCACCATCGTTCACATTGCTCCCTCAACCGTGAGATCCCTAATATTGATTCAATATCCATTGGCTCTATTCCAATCCTGATTTCCTAGTGCTTATTTAGGTTTAATTTTGAGCTTGTATTCGTCCATGAATATTTAATTGCAGGATCACGTGTATACTTTAAATTGCTTCAAACCAAACAACTACTACTGAGAGAATTTGTTATCAAAGTATTATTATAAAATGTATTCCGTGAGATATTTTAATAGCATTTTTATTGGCACTGGATATGTATTAATATTTTATCATTCCGTTATAGTTCTATTACTTCGTGATTTTCAATAATCTTAATCCAATAAACACATTTTTCCATTAAAAAAGTCCGTAT